>JACVVK020000309.1:800000-829018 GCA_018292915.2 Batillaria attramentaria | reverse complement strand
ACGAATTCGACGGGGCCAATTTTGGTGTTCAAAACATCCACACTGCACATCCACACTGCACAAACTACGCTTCTCGTAGTATTTGATGGTTACACAAGTGGCAATCAACAGTTTTGAGCAATGTCGTGCATTTCAAGTAGGGGATAAGCTGTGCAGAAAAGACGACTGTTGCGGGGATTATGGATATTCGTCTTTCGTCTAGTGCTGCCCCCTGCTTCTTTCTCTTTCTTCAGTGCTTCGCTGCTGCGAGTTTTGCGTAGAAGGTGAACAGCTGTATATTCCAGTTCCAGTGTGTGTGTGTGTGTGTGTGTGTGTGTGTGTGTGTGTAATGTGTGTGTGTGTGTGTGTGTGTGTGTGTGTGTGTGTGTGTGCGCGCGCGTGCGTGCGTGCGTGCGTGCGTGCGTGTGTGTGCCACGGTGTGTGTGTGTTTCATCTGTAGCATTTGCGATAATATTATCTGTTTCCTAACGCTCCAGAAGCGAAATCATACGTCGTTTGAACAAATTCAGAATCAGAATATGAGTCAGTTTTAATTGCCAGTGGTTTTGCTCCAGCGCTGCTTTGCCGCACGGCGAATCACAAAAGCATAACAGCCATCTTTTCCGCACAGCGTTTTCCCGACTTGAAATGCACGATAATGCCGGCTTTAAAAAAAAAAATCTACCGTAAGTTAACTGCTGATTGCCACTTGTGTAACCATCAAAAAAGTTGAGCAACTTTTTTTGTGCAGTGTAGATTTTTTTTTTTTAACAAAATCGACCCCGACAAATCGGCCGTGCGATTATGACGACTTACCGCAACTTTTCGAGCTTTACCTCCTCAGTAGTCGTACTTTCGCCAGTCTCTTAGAGAGCAGTAGATGCTTAATACATGCATCACAGACTTCGAGTGTGTCACATACAAGCCTGAGCAGCAAGCTAGTGGGTGTTTTGCATGCGTATCCCCCCAGCACAGCGTATCCCCGATTTTACACCCTTGCGTGACAGCGAAGGCGCTCTTGCTAGCAAAGATCAGACTCAGGTTGCCTGACGGTACAGGCTTTTTCTTCTTCTTCTTCTTCTTTTTTTTTTAAATCCAGAGGCCCGGCGGCCCGCTGCTGTTGGACCTGACAATTGCCGTGTAGGTAGACAACAACAGATGACCTCTTGCCCTGGCCTGCCATTCAGTCCACCCTAAGGGCTCAAAGGCTCTCGGGTGCTCCATTGTTAGTGCTGTAAACCGGTTCGGAAGTCAAACCGGTTCACGAACCGCGGTTCGTGACGAAACCGGTTTACCGTGTACGTCTGTGATATTCTGACGTCATCTGGCACAACGACTTTGACGTGGATTTTCCACTTTGAAAATCAGTCATACACATTTGTTTTTTTTTGTCTGTCACGGGCACAACAGAGGCGACCACGCGCTCGCTTGACATCGATGCCGGGTGGTGGCGGCGCATAATTATGCTGAGACTCGATGTCCCCCCGCCCAGTTTGATTTTCGCCTTGCATTCTTTACACACAGCTTCCCCTTCAACCACCTTCCCTCCTACCTCCTTCACTAACAAATGCTTCCAGGTTTGGGACTTTGGATTATCGATCAGACGTTCTGCCATGTTGTGATTATTGATATACTCGAGTTATACCCCTTCCCTCGTAGTCGGCAGTTTCCGGAAAGGCCCGAGAGTTGCCGAGCGAACCGCTGTTTACCGAACCGCCGAAAATTCAAACCGGCATAAACCACTATCCATTGTCCAAACACCTCACCCAGCCCACCCGCCTACCTCCCTCCATATAATAATAATAATAATAATAATAATAATTGCATTTATATAGGCGCTTTATCCCAAATATTTGGCTCAAAGCTAAACACAACACGCACGCTTACGTGAATCAAACGCATTCTCTCAGACACTGACTGGGCATGAACACATAACAAGCACGTGTTGCGAAGGGCCAGCTCAGCAATTTATGTTTCGGAATTTTAGAATTGCATTTATTTTGGATTTTTTGTGTTGGAAGAGGACGTTAAACCCCTACCCCCCCCCCCTCCACCCACCCACCCACACACGCACACGCACTTCCCTCCATGCATGGCATGACTGTATGTGAGATCCATTTTCGTTTGTTGTTGTTGTTGTTGTTGTTTTGTTTTTTAATCGTCTGTATTTTGCTGTTGGTTTTTTTTTCTTTCTGGTCTGGGCGGATGCAAAACCAGGGACAATTAATTGCTGCACTGTCAGTGGAAGCGTGACGAACAAAACTACACAGTGGGATACCGGATGCACAGTGCATTCTTTGCCGTCGTCTCGCATGAGTGATTTTGTGTAGCCGTCTGGGTTGCCTGAGTATCATTGTTCTCAACTACGTAACCCGGTCACACTTTTATAACGTCGCAAATAAAAAAATCTCCCTTTTTTGTTAAAAAATAAAAAAACGAAAAGAAAAGGAATACATATATCTATATAGATAGCTAAGATAAAACTAAATAGAACAAGCACATCTGGTTTTATCTTACCTTAACCTCCCTGAAAAAAAAGCAGCTAACGAACAACAACAACAAAAACACTCCACAATTCTTCGATTCAAAAACATACTGACTGACGCCTTACAACAAAACTACACACATACACACTGATATACATTATTCATGTAAGTCAGTACGTTGAAGCAGCTTCGCGACATTGACGGATCTTGGGTGAGGCCCAACGTCGTGGAGATCCTACGCTGCTACAGGCTAGCATCAAAATAGTGTAGTCTTTGGGGTCCACAATTACTACTCGTATAGGACCCCGTTATACGCCGGGATCATGCTGATGTTCATTTTATTTCAGTTCAGATCAGTGAATCACTGCCACCATCATTATGACGTGTTAGGATGTATCATGATTGTGTGTATGTGACGTGTAAGTAAGTGACGCGCGTTTAATGTGTATGTCATGTGACATGTATTTCATGTGTATGTACGCATGTAGTACCACTCTGCTATTGTGAGGCGCCCAGAGCTCCAGCAGGAGGTTGGGCACCAGACAACTCCTCATTATTATTATTGATTGAGCGGTAGAACACTGGACTTTCGATGCTGGGGTTCTGAGTTCGATACCCGGCTGGTGCAAAATATTTGTGCTGGCCTTTATCTCGTTGTCCGGGGAACCGGTGTAACAGGCCAGAATCTACCCCTGGCCCCGAATCTACCCGGGTAGAAACTGGACTAGGTCAGTTTAAACCCGGGTAGTTTCTGGCCTAGGCCAGTTTCTACCCCCCTGGCCCCGAATCTACCCCCCCCCCCCCCCCCCGGTCTGAGCTAAATTCGAATTCGTTGTACTGAGCTAAATTGACCCAATTTCAAGATCAAGTTTTATTTCCTTTTTCCCCTTTTGGGGTATGGAGGATACAAAACAAATCATACAAACCAAGACCACATAATTATACACAGAACGATATGACAGAAGATACATGTATATGTACAACATACACTCTCGCCGTATACCATGGCTGACATAGTGCTACGGTTTAAGCGAAGAATGAATTTGAGTGCTTTTAAATGCATCTTTTCTATGAGCGCTAGGTTTTCGTGGCCCCCATATTTAGCATCCGTACAGAAGAACGGGGACTACCATCTTGTGATACTAATCGAGGATAACATCGATGGGGAGATTTTGACGCCTGGCAGTCTGTAGTAGAGAAAACAAAGCGTTACGTGCGAATATTATATCTATCTCAGTTATGCACTCTTCATTGATCATCATATACATCGTATAACTGGGAACCGGCAAAAGACGGGAGCCGTCTCTTTTTTCTGCACTCCCCTCCTTCCATGGGGAGCTGTCCTGCGTGATGTTATCTCAGCGTAGGACGGTTTGTTGTTTTGTGTTGGGTTGGCCTTGGCCTCGGCCTTCCCTTTGTTGTCGGCCTTCTGGCCTCCACTTCCTGGCCAGTCTGGTTGGCCGGATCTTCCGTGCATGGGTCTCCCAAGCTTTCTAGGTCTGACTCGTGGTCAAGACCTTCTTCTTCCCCGCCGGAGGAGGTTTCAGAGAGCCTCCTCCCCTCGGCCAAGTCATTACTCTTGGCGCGTTTGCCGTTTTCCCCTGCTGGGGAGTTTCTTTCTTTACGTTTTCCCTTCCTCACCTGCTGCCAGGGTGAGGAGGGTTCATGCACTGGGTTGTCACAGCCCCCGGGGGTGTCACAGCCCCCGTAGCTGCCCACGTGGGCAGTTTCCTTCATGTTGGCCTGTGGCAGGCCTTTTTACTGTTTCGGTGCCGCCGAGGCGAGCACTCGGACTGTACACTTGCCGTACAGTGGTGGCAGGGTGCGGACTGCACACGGCCCGTGCAGTGGTGGCAAGCTTTGTACAGTACTAGAGCACTGTGCAGAGCGCTGAAAGAAAGGGCGGGTTAATGCAGAGAGCAAAAATCGAGAACGGAGAGAGAGAGAGAGAGAGAATAAGCTAAGGTTACGCTAAGATGGCGGCAGGACTGGTCCTGAGAAGGACAAAGGCCTGACGTTGGTCCGACGTTCGGTGGGGCGCCAAGTACAGTGTACTCAGCGCTGGTCCCTGCGCGGCGTGGCTCGCTCGACTTGACTGCTCCTCATTGAACCAAGGCCTGTTTGTTTTTGGGTCTGCCGCGGACGCCGCTGGCGCGTGTCTTACACGTGCCGAGGGTGTTTCGAGCGGTGTCAAGGAGGATTGACACTAGACGAGTGTTGATCGCATTGGGATGGGCGTTGGAGTCAATGAGGTCGTTGAGAGCCTGAACGTCGCGCGTGGCTAGATTAGTTGCGTAAGCGTCTGCTTTGCCGCTATCCCATCGCCTAATCCTGTCCCGGCGGCTGAGTGTCGTCATGGTCAACTGGCGGCCCAGCATCCGGCGGAGTGTCAACTTGGACGGTCGCGTCGCCTGAGGTGTCAATGTTAATCTCCCAGTAGAAAGAGTCAATGATACCGGGCAGTGCACGTCACAGATCACTTCAACGTCGTTCTCAGCATGAACAAAACTTACACGAACCATTTTTAGAGACAATACTATTATTTCAAAGTGTAATCAAAGAACGTATATAATACTGTTCGGGGCCAGGGGGAGAGAAACTGGCCTAGAACAGGAGGGGGTAGATTCTGGGCCAGGGGGGTAGAAACTGGACTAGGCCAGTTTAAACCTGGTGTAGCTTCTGGCCTAGGCCAGTTCCTGCGGGGTAGATTCTGGACGGGGTAGATTCTGGCCTGGTACACCGGGATAGCCGCATAGTAAAGCGTTGGACTCTCAATGCTCGGGTCGTGAGTTCGTATCCCGGCTGGAGCCAAATGTTTGTGCTGGCCTTTTTCTCGTTGCCCCGTCTTTGATATCACCCTTACATGGTGGAAAAGGACGTTAAATTCCTAAACACCCACCCACCCTTATCTCGTTGTCCCGTCATTGGTATCACCCATACGTAGCAGAAAAGGCGTTAAACCCATAAACACCCACCCATCCAATCGTGACATTATTTTTCGTGTTGTTGTTGTCGGTGATCGTCTCACACTGTGGACTGAAGTCCAGTTCTGGCCACGGAAGCTGCTGTCTTCTCCAATTCTTGCTGGGCCCCTACAGTTCTACGTGTATAGTACATGTATTTCCGTTGGCCTCGTCGTCACCCTCGGCTGATGGCTTTACGAAGTAAAATCTGTGCCTTCGGAACCATAACCCTGACAGCGTTTACACGGTAACTCAAGCCCGTTCTGCTGAAGTGAAGTGCGGTTACAGCATGAGAGTCACCAAAGTACGGGCCACACTAACACTAACACAGTAACAGGTGTATTTATGTGTACATGGGTCAAGGACAACCAACTGACTCAGTCTGGATCATGGTTGATGTAATTGTATATGTAGAGGCGTGAGCCCCGGGGCAAACATTGATATATCGGCGTGGCGGCTAACAGCTTTCTTACCATTTTAAGTAAGCGCTTCACTGGCGAGTTAGTCATAGGACGACAAAGAAAAATTACTGACAAAACCGCAGCTGGGACGGATGAAACACACGAATTTGATGAAACCACATCCGCAAATGCCGTTGTGTGTGTGACTGTGATTCAGTGAAATTGCGACTAGCCCACTCACTTTTGTTGCTCTCAGTTTTAATATCTGGGATCTCCAGCGTTTTTCCTAGGAACCATAAAATAAGGAACGGATCCCACGAAGTCCGGCTACTCCATGTTAAAACATAACATTTATTCTGCACTGTCTAACTTCAGGTCAGTAAAAAAAAAAAAAAAAAATCTGCTTACATGTACCACTTTCAGACATTTCATGGGTTTGATTGTAGTACTGCAACTGTGTACTGAACTACATTGTTTTTTTCTTGTCATTTACACAAGTAAACTAGAAAGGCAGAAGCCTCCACGGCTCCCTTGTGACGCAGGTCAAGGTCATTCACAAGAGTATGTATGTAAAGCTCTTATTACTATCCATTATCATGCCAAGTAAAGTGTGTCTGGCGCTCTGAGTCCTTGGCAATACATGTATTACAATTTTCCCCGAAACAGTTTGTATGGCCTTGACCTTTGGTCAAGGTCATTCAAATGAGACCTCATCAATGTTTATTATCATGCCAAGTCTAAAACCTCTGGTGTTTGTAGATTACGAGAAAATGCCAATGTAAAATTTTCAAACAGAGAGCTTTAGTGACCTTGACCTTGAGTCAAGGTCATTCAAAATGATATGTTTTGAAAGGTCTTGCGGCTGTCGATCAGCATGCCAAGTTTGGTGTCCCTGCTGTTTGTAGATTCTGAGAAAATGACAACGTTAAAGTTTTCTGGACACACACACACACACACACACACACACACACAGACAGAGACAGACAGACAGACAGACGACGGAGGGTTAAAACATAGACTCCCATTGTTACACAAGGGAGCCAAAAAGAAAAGAGAAAGAGCAGAGACAGAGAGAGACAGACAGAGAGAGCGATGTACCAACAACTGACTCACAAACAGAATGATAAATTTCAACAATTGTTTATTACACCATTTCACCTTGATGGACACTGCCACCAGTGAAACAATCTGCAAAATGCTATGCACACATTCTATGAAAACATGAAAGTTTCGTACAAACAAAGCCTTCAGAGTTCCATTTGGCAATGAACAGTTTACAATCACTGTGTCACCACTCCAATACATGTATTCTACCATACCTATTGAAGACAAGCTTTATCAACACTTTGCTATCAAATAATTTCAAGCTTGATTAAGTGTTTCAGTTCTGAAACTGTCTCTTTTAAGCAAATAAAAGCGACACAAAAGGGACAGAAACCACTTAACTTTGACAAAGGACGGCACAGGTCGACGTTTCGGCTTACGCCTTCTTCAGGACATAAACAAATGGGACATAACTTCAACAAACAAGCAAAAGGTAACTCTGCGGACGTACTGACATACACGGCGCGGGAAAAAAAAAAAAAAAGGGTGGGCGAGAACAGTTTTTTTTTTGTTTTGTTTTTTTTCCCGCGCCGTGTATGTCAGTACGTCCGCAGAGTTACCTTTTGCTTGTTTGTTGAAGTTATGTCCCATTTGTTTATGTCCTGAAGAAGGCGTAAGCCAAAACGTCGACCTGTGCCGTCCTTTGTCAAAGTTAAGTGGTTTCTGTCCCTTTTGTGTCGCTTTTATTTGCTTAACTTGTAACCACTTCGCAGTCATTACCGTTTCCGTTTCTATTTGTCTCTTTTTAGGTATTTGGTGGACTCATACACTCCCTCCTCTTCGGCAGAGATGTAACCCAATCACATTAGAAAACAAAATTTACAAACATAAAGAATCAGCAAGAAACTCAGCTTTCTCATCACTTTTTTCTGTAACAAACTGTACATGTGTACCAAGAAAACCAAGCTTGAAATCTGCTTTCAAACGGCTAGGAAATCTTCAACCCTACCCCAATTCCTCACAGGTAGAAAACTTGCACTTCCTCATACACCAAATGTGGGTGGTGAAAAATAAAAATGGCTCTAAGCGTCTGTAACCACATTCTGGTCTGAATGCAGCATCCATAACCCAGCACGCTTTCCATGTCATTCCTAACCCCTAGTTGTTTGCACTCTGAGGCGAATCTTCATACACTAAAAGTTCACAAGAGGGGTCACCACTTGAGCATCACGTTGTACTTGTCTGGGTTGTAGCCAGGGCGGTACTTCACTTCTGGATGCTGCAAACAGAACGGGAAACAAAGGAAAGTATTACATAATGCAGGGATTAACATCCTAAAAATGTAACAGTGAAAAATAATGAGAGGAAGTCCCGACTGTGCTAACTTCTTGGGCAACTGGTGACTCAAAGTCAAAAGATTTCATTCCTTTCTACCCGATCGGGGTGTGGAGCAATGGACAAAGTAAAAGGGAAAAGGCATGCATTAATGGTGCAACAGTGACATTAAACAATATATGATGGCCACACACAGACACACGCACACAGTATGTTACATTTACATTATTCTATTCATTTTGATAAATTTCGCCAAATGCACTACATTTTTCTGTGGGTTTGAGGGATATTAGTCTACAAAAGTTAACGCAGGATATAGGCCTGTGGAAGTTGACAGGAATAAGAGTTCTTCCCCCTTGCTGACACGGCAGACACTACAAAAGAGAAATGTAGCTCGTCACCAAGGACACGTATGTTACATTTATTACAGAACCTCTCCTCTCTAGCAATGCCACCTCTTATTCCCTGCTCTGCTGCTAACCTGTGGTTACTGCATCCAAATTTTATAAGTGGTATGATGCACACACCAATCATAAAGGAAACATATTTTCCTTGTCCAAACCATGTTTTGTAAATTCTATAGAAAGACATTTATTACTGTTCAACAGGTTTGTCAACTGGTCTTGCAACTCATGCAGCATCAGCGAGTTCCACTCCAAGCTCAGATAGGAGCAAACAATTGTGCTTACTCCTAATGTTCTGCATTTCCTCTCATGTGGACTAGGTCTGTTACTATGGTTGGTGTAATGTGTCCAGCAGCCAAGAATAAATAAAATGTGGCCAATCTGTCAGGACTGAACATTGTTATAATCATGCAGGTCTAGTGCAGTGATGTGCCAAGGGCGAAGACATCGGTCAGAGTCCGATGAAAATTGTAAATGTCCCAATGCCTTGGGCCCTTTCAGGACAAATGTAAAGCTTTGCTGCTGCAACCCCGTGTCCCACCGATTTCCATTTGATGCGGACATAGCAAAGTCAAAAGAAGACTTTGTCCCCTCCCCCCCACCCCCCCAATTAAAATGCATACCATTCTCTTTGAAACTATGCGTGGCGTTCGGTAGATATCTTGCAGTCTGCTGTCAAGGGCGTTCAATCTGAACGATGCTTAGAGATTTCTTTTTCTTCAAGTCATTCTGGTCAATGGTTGTGTGTTGCTTGTGTGTGTGTGTGGGTGGGTGCATGTGTCACAGTGTGTGTGTGTGTGTTTGGGGGGGGGGGGGAGGGGAGGGGGGTCTGGACACCATGTCCTATTGCATTTTGGTGTCCAGGACATTTTGTATCTCAAATCTGGGAACATCACTGATAGTGGCTGTCCCTTTCCCCCCTGTGCCTTGCACACTGGGGCAGTCTCTAGTCGCTCATAATGGAGGGGCTGCTAAACTCCAACTAACCGAAAGTTACAAATGACATACACTCCAATATGTAACACTTCATTCTACATGAAATTTGTCTCCCTATCGGCCGATGGTTCCAGCCAGTGATGTGCATACATCTATCAAAACTCATTAGGTGTCACTTCCTTCACACAGAAATCTTTCATGTATAATACATGTAGCAAGAAAGGTTTTCCATCTGAAGGAAGTGACACCTTCACCTGGCTGAACTTGCCCTGTATGCAGAGCAGCAGCATGCATCAGCGACACCAAGCAGTTGTGAAACACTGGCAACGTAAACTTCCCACTTACTTCTTCGACGATTTTCTTGTAGATGGGATAATCGTCGATGTGGACAATGAGTTCTGGTGCATCATATGGCAAGGCCATGCTGAATCTGTTTTCCACCTGCCACTTCTTCGCCAGACTGGAAGACAAAGCAGACGAGCAATGAAGGATGAGTAAAAAACCAAAACAGTAAAACACACACGATCCCACACACAACCTCCGTCAGCAGTTGCACAATTACTCCCAGATCTGCTGTCCACTGATGAAAGAAAGCGAAATTAAAAAAAAAAACTAAAACAAAAAACCCTCTTCTCTAAGTTATCTTAAAGCTTCTATGTTCATAACGCCACTGAGACCAATAACTATCTTTCACAGCTGTAAGACTGTTTCCAGATAGAAGTATGCTTCATTTGGCCATTACCCGTATTTGCGACTTTGTGGCTTCTACTATTAGAGAAATATGACTTTCTTTGAGCCTACAGTTCATTCCTGAACAGACTGGGACTCGCAAAATCATATAAAAATAGCAACCAATCAGTGCCATCTAGCTACTCTTCAGCCCGCAATGAAATAATGTTGTCTGCTCAGTGCAAAGTACACTCCTGGGACAACATATGCTGGCCAGAGTCACCACAATGGCTGCAGATGTTAAATTGTGACCCAAGTGACTGAATCACAGATGAAGCACATTTGATAAGAAAGTTTTCCACAGGCTGTTGTATGCATGTCATACGTACTGAGGCTTTAAAGAAACCCAACAAGAAACACAACCATCCCTAGTATTGCATCTGCCTCTCTCTCCCAAACTATTTTTTTAGTAAGTCTGTAAAATAACTACAGCGAGTTTGAAAAAAGGCTATTGTCTTTTGCCATTGCAAAATAAAACATCGCCATCATTATCCTCTCTGTTTTCACAGCACTCGCTTCACAAGTTGTCTCCCCTGAAGGCTAACCTGAGACCACTTCACAAAAGTTCCAGTTTCAGCTTTCCCCTTCATCCTACACTGAATAAGCGCCAAACAGACCCCTCCAGTTTTGCCCCATCCACAGGCTAAGGAATTTTTGAAGGGTAACCATGCAGACCAGCACAGCACAACTGCTAGAGCTAAGTTCCACCACTTGATAATTATGTGAAGGCAAATACCTGGTGAATACTTTGTTGAGCTGCTCGTTGAAGTAACGGAATTTTGACACAGAGAGTTTGTGTGCCACACACCTGGGCATCAGAACAGGCCATCTCCAAAATGCAAAGCACATTTAAAAACAACAACAACCAAAAAAAACCCAATGCTACTAAAAACATACTCCATTCTCATGCGGTTGAAGTCATCCTCGAACTCCGACTGCCAGTCCTTGAACTTGTCATCCTCATCGAATGGCTGCGTGTCAAGGTCACGTTTCTCCAGATCCTCAATGAGCTAAAGACAGAAGACCATAATTATATGCAAATTGTAATGCAAGCACTCCCAATCTTCATTTGAACAATGGTGTGTATTTTCGCTGCTCTCATACTGTCATACCCATTTTAAGTACACTCCAAAACACAAAGACTACACCCTTTTGGCACAAGCATTTCTCTCAGAATAGTTTCCTTTAATCATATAACTTTCAGTAAGTCATTAAGTCTCTGACTAACTTCTATTTGAAAAATATCCGCCGTTTGTGTCTGCAGATACCTTGGACCCCCAGTTACCATACAACACACCGAGGCTTATTCTTTATTTCTAGTGGGAAGCCAGGACAGTCGATCGGTAAAGTGTTGAGAGTGGGTGGGTGTTTGGGAGTGTCACGCCCTTTTCCACCACGTATGGGTGATACATGTTGCAAAGAGTGGGCGACGAGAAAAAGGCCAGCACAAATATTTGGCCCAAGCCGGGATTCTAACTCACGACCCGAGCATTGAGAGTCCAACACTCTACCATTCGGCTATCCCGGTAGAGCGTTGGACTTTCAATGCTCGGGTCGTGAATTTGATTAACGGCTGGGGGCCTTTCAATCGTTGCCCCGTTTTCGATATCACCCATATGTTATGGAAAAAGACTTTCAGCCCTTAAGCTCCCATCCACCCTCTTTGTTTGTAGTGCAGAGATTTACTCCTCAATATACATACATGTGAAATGTGAAAAATAACTGTATTGCAATTTGCATCACTTGAATTTACAACATTCATCAAGTATACCCACCATGTCCCAGTCAGGCAAGTCAACCATGTCAACTGTCATCACATCACTATACTTCCTGCAACAGACAACCAAACATTACACAGCCGGCACCGCAGGTACCGTAGTTCACGGGCCTGGTTAACGCTGGGGGACTCATCACAGGAAGCATGGAGCGTGACGTGATCACACAGTCTTAAACTGCATGGCATCATTATACCATCATCCTCATGCACAATAATAATAAAAATAAAATATAAAATAAAAAAATTGTCGCAGCTTTGGGTATTGCCAAAATCATAAATTTTATGTCTCAAATAAGTGTTTCACGGTAGGACCATTTCCATTGAAAGATGCTCACAGAGACTGTGGGATGAAAACTTTATACATGCACCTGGCTAAAAACCTAACCAACTCACCTCATCTGGGGCAGGTATTTCTCTTTGTATGTGGTTTCCACAAGCTTCAGGAACTCATCTGTGATGATAGGGCTGCCCACTTCCCACAGCTGTCAAGCAAAAGAGAGAGCAAGAAAAGGACTCACAACTATGAGTATATTGATACCAGAGAAAGCAAAACTAACAACCTACTGAAAAGAAGTATACATTATAATCATACACGTTGTTTTGTAAATTTATGTACACCATACTCTGATCTCACGTTGGCACAAAGGACTGTAAAGGATGTCAAGAGAATGGGGAAATACCGGTAGTAATTAACAGAGCATGAATGTGTAACAGCAAAACTCAGTAAGACGTTGCCTAAAATAAGAAAGTTTACTGAAATGAGAAGGTCAGTTGTTGTTTGTACATGAGACATGTTGGTGAAACAGAGACAAGTCCCCTCACATTAGCACGCCTGGTGATCTGCTTACGAACGTAGTCCACAGGGGCATCCAGGTAGATGACAAGGTGAGGGCGCCACATCTCACAGATTGTGTTGTCATAGACAAAATTGAGATACCTGAAAGCTGGAACAAGCAGGCAAGTTAAAAAAATTCAACCATGCGGTGGAAAGGTCCATCCAACCCCCCTCCCCCCACCCCACATGGTCTGCAGACCAGAAAGCTGTACAGGATCAGAATTAACGTTACAAATCACACTTAAAACTCAAAACTCTAAGACTACCATATTGGCAGACATGGGCAGACACTCCAATGTGCAAAATCTCTCTTTCCCTACAGAAATTAACTTTCACTCTTCCTGATGGATTTTCCACTTTTCGATTTTTTGGGATACAGCTTGGGCAGGTTTTTCAGACGTGCAAAGAAAATGGTTAGGATGCTTCTTATGTTGGCATCTGGCTTGATTAAAACTTTTTCTCAAGCCCAAAATGACATGCAATGATTTTTAGTTCAATGATACACTGATCTCGTTAGTGTACGATATTTTTTTGGCCCCTGTTTGAGGTAACGAGGTAAGAGACACTTTACAAGTTCAAACCATACCTTCAGGTGACAGTTGACCCACTTTCCGCAGCACATTGTAGAAAACCGTGTGTGAGTAGACACCTCTCTCCATCACAACACCTTGCCCTTAGAAAAAGAAAAAGTATTTTATAACTAGAAATCAAAACTGACAGTGGATTTTAAACCCATGGGAGTCCACCTGACAAGTGAACTTTGTTGTTAGTGGTGCTTGATGCAGTTCACCACTGGCTACAAGTATTTACAGACTGCACAAAACACAATTGATGAGAGCTGATTATGATCTGCAGTGGGAAATTTTCAGCTTTAGCATTATAATACAGTAAACGTTAGGAAGTTGATTATGATGGCAACCAAAATCAAATCTTGACAAGCTGCGATTGTAAATGAACAGGAACTTTATCTTCTGTCAATACAGGTCCAACATGGCACATCAATCATGAAAAAGTAAATCCGTGCAGCAGACTTGTGTCTGTCATATTCATGGCAATGGAATGTTTTGCTCAAGGAATAGCTGTACCTGTGTTGAGAAGATGCTCCAATGCCTGCGCATACTTCAAGAAGTGCTGCATATACATGGTCAACAGGGTCCGACCGAAATTCTTCAACATCAAAGGATGTTCCTTGTGCTCGTAAAATGTCTTTATGTCACAAAATTTCACCCTTGCTGGCAACTGTTCGTTCAGACTTCTTTTGTCAAAATTCTCGCCCGTAATGAACGCCTCAGTATCCTTGAAATCGGGGATGTACGCCATGTCAAATTCATGTGCGAGCTTTTGGGCGAACGCGGACTTGCCAACTGCAAGATTACCTTCTACGAGAATGATCTTTGAGTTGTCGTCAAACCGTTTTCTCGTGTGGTCGAAAAATTGCCAGAATTCATTGTATGGGCGCTTCTTATATGGCCAGGGTGCGTATTTTCGTTCTGCCGGCTCTCCGTGTGTCGAGGTCAGGTGCGCAACCTGTGTAAGCCCTGGCAGCAGACGACTTGCATGTGGTAGAACAAGCTGCCGTGCATGCGGATGCACAGAGCTAGCAGCTCTGGTGATGATCAGAGCCATCTCTGGACGTGCTGGATGTGACAAGTGTCTCAATGTCACAGAACGTCCGGACTGTTTCTCAGGCACCGGAAATAAAACTACGAAGGTTGCGCATGCGCTTGGACGGTGTATATAAAACGTAGAGCGGAAACTGCACGAACGACGAACAACCACACTTGCACCTTGTTCATATCGATATTTGAGGCCTCTTGAGGTTCGCCGGTTTTCATTTCAGTGCACATCCACATCAAAGATCGTGAGGGATAATCGATCTTTTCCCGTGCGCAAACACACACCGTCACTGACGCACGCACACTCCGTCACACCGCCGGTGCCAGTCAGACCGCACTGACTGACGTGACTGACTCTCATGGCAGTCACTGAGTGACACTGACACCTTTGATGACACCGTGGCCGCTGACACCAATCATGATGACACTGACTGACACACTGACACACACACACACACACACACACACACACACACACACACACACACACACACACACACACACACACGGCCGTGGCACCGCCACCGGCCTGGCACACAGTGACACACTGTGACCCGGCACAGGCACGCACACACACACACACACACACACACACACACACACACACACCCAGACCGTGACACAAACTGGCACTGACGGACATACACTGACACACACTGACTGACACCGTGACCACGGTCAGTGACACACACTGACTGACACCGGCCGTCACACACATACACACCGTGACACACACACCGGCACACACACCCGGCACACGGCTACTGACACACACACCGGCACACACACACACCGGCACACACACGGCACTGCACACACACACCGGCACACACACTGACGGCACACACAGGCAGCGGACACACAGGGCTCAGCCGAGAGTGACTGCCACTGACACCGACCGGCACTGACACCGACCGTCTCACACACACACACACGGCACACACACACACACACACACACACACACACACACACACACACACATACTGACACGCTACTGATCAGACTCACACTGACAGAATCCGAGAGTAGGAACTGACAGAGCCAACCAGCCTTAAGTTCCGTGGAAGAAGTATCGGTGTTTATTTGTACAAACGTGTAGAATGTCAGATCAATAAATATTGCACTACAGTCAGTTCTCTGCCACCCAAAACTATTCATGACTACTACAATCGGGCTACTGGGTAATTAATTTTCACTCGATATAAGTACTATGCCCCTGTCACTCCGGCAGTGAAAGTGTTTTTTCAAGCGGTTTTCCTCTGCTCACTGAAATACTATCCTTTGAGGATTCCCGCGGCTTTTAAGCTGGTTATGCGAAGAGGTAAGAGAGCAGTCACATTGATCATTAAAGTCCGACCGGCTGGACTACGCATTGTGTTTGACTGAATGGACATGTGGCTTATTATCATCATTATCATCAAGTTACCACACTGACTGATGTTTGCCGGGGTGACTGCGGCAGTGATACGATCAGTGTTGCACCCCTTCCAGGAGGAAACACTGATTACCCCTGCTTCTAAAGGTTTTCGTTTGTTTGTTGTTGTCACTAGTTGTCGAACGACTTGGGACCTAACACTATTCTGAAATCAGTTCTGTGACGGTACCAGTGAAGAGCTTAACTGGTAACCGCCGATGACCAGTACTTATAGTAACCACTCTCTTACCCTAACCAGATACTATACACACGGATATAGCTGTGCATAGCCCGGCTCAGCCCTAACCGGGCCATCCTCTGTCTACCTCAGTGCTGCAAATAGCACATAGCGACCCCCACGGCCATTGCGGGTGATCAATTTCAGTGTCTGACGCGTTAACAGCAAAACGTTGATCGTGCTAGTGTCAAGAAGAGGTTCGGTGATCTCTCCGTTCTTGACGCTGTAGCATGAAAGATACAGTACAGTATACAAAGCATTCAAGTTAATCCACTACGACAACTGATTCAGCAATCTATTGTCGACCTGCTGCTGATCATTCGCGTTATTGGCAGCTGGCGGTGCTGGCGGCGCTGGCGGTGCCGGCGGCGGAGTAGCTGCTGCAGCGTTGCCTGCGTTAATAGCATGGGAAGCACGGTTATGGTTTGGCATGCCGCCTCTGCCTGTGGGCTGGTGGACGAAATCCTGGACATTCGACATGTTCTTCACAACGCACGCACAGAGGGCACTTCGGTAGAGACTGAGAGGTGAGGCGTCAAACCTGAAAATGTGACGAGATGACAGGCTAGAGATTGATTATTGTAATATGAATAATTATCATAGCACCAGACAAAGGTTCAAAACGGGTTTAGAGGACCCGAGAAATTTGTTTCGTACGTTGTCCCTTAAGTGTGTTTTGAACCTTTTGGTCTAATCCGGCTGTTTCAGTCTAACATGCCGACAGTCTTCAGTTTTGGTTTGATAGATAACCGACTATATTCTTATAACAATAACAATGTTTCCCGGAAATTTTCTGGTATCAGCAGCGCATTAAAAATGGAGTAATGGAGTGCCGCCCCCCCCCCACCACCCCCCCCCCCTGCAATTTGTGCACAACGTACCATTCTTCAACATCAGAGTCGTAGCACTCCACCTGGCTGATGGTTGTGACACCGTTGAAACCTCCGATGGTGAAGAGTAGGTCATCGATCACCTGTACACACACACACACACACACACACACACACACACACACACACACACACACACACACACACAGATTAATGAGCACAACCATCATTTGCACTGGTTGCACTTCATGAAAACAAACAAATAAAGTACTCACGGCTCTTACGGAGAGGCTTTGAGAGAATGGCAGGAAACAACAAAACCAAACAGACACAAAATGACGCCTAAATCGACGAGTCTATAGTCCGGCTTCCGTATACAAGTCAAGTCAAGTCAAGTCAAGTTTATTTTCCGACTATTTTCCGATTTTCTTGGGGCATTGGAAAAAAAACCAAAAAAACGGACATGTATACATCACATTTTACTTGAAATCTTCAGATCACAAGGAGCCACTTAGAGCCACTAGTATGCAGTCTGCAGCGGTCTCGGGCGTAGCGGGAAGACCCACCCCTTGCGTAATAGTGGCTTGAAGTGGCTCACACTGCGAGTGTGCAGTGGTCTGTTCTTTTTTAACCAGTCTTATCATACAGCGGGCGTCGGGTGGTCCGGGCTCGACTCACCCCGACAGCGAAGTTGCTACGCGGGCTGTACATCTCCGGGATGGTGGTCCACGTGCGAGACTTGGGACAGTACCTCTCGCCTGTGTTCATGCGCGTGATGCCGTTGAAGCCGCCCAGGGCGTACACCTGCCCGTGGTAGGCGATCACACCCACGCCGCTTCTCCGGTTCCTCATGGGCGCGATCAGCGTCCACTGGTTCGCGACGGGATCGTAGTACTCGGCCGAGTTGAGACATTCCTGACCGTTAAATCCGCCGCAGATGTAGATCCTGTCTGGGGACACAGGAGGCGTAGGGTATAGGGGCGGTCGGTGGTGTCAGTGGCTAAGCGACTTCGTCACCAGTGCGAGAGGTCAGGTTCGAGTCCCACTCAAGGGCAAAGAATTTTTCCTTCTCGTACGTGACACCGTTTATTCCGGCTGATCGTCGTCCCGGCTGGGGCCAAATATTTGTGCTGGTCTCTTTCTCGTTGTCCCGTCTTTGATATCACCCTTACGTGGGGGAAAAGGACGTTAAATTCCCAAACACCCACGCGGCCGATCGTCGGGGGTTCTCGCCGGGTACTCCCGGGCTTCCTCCCCCTCTGCTTTGGAAATGTTCAGCCCACAACGTTTTTGAAAATAAACGCAACTCTAAATTCCGAATCAGTCTAAAATTGCTGAGCTGACCCATCGCACCACGTGATTGTAATGTGTTCATGTCCCGTGTGTGAGAGAATGCGTGTGGTTCCCGTGAGCGTGCGTGTTGGGTTCAGCTCGCGGCGCTTTGAGCCAGTTAAATAAATTTGGTAAAGCGCCTACACAATACTCAGTTATGATTAGTTATATTATAGGATTCCGGCTTGAGGAGTTGATTCACGGCCCACCGTCCCACATGTCTGGGCTTCAGTACTGGGACGTTGCCGAAGAAATCACGTGCTTTCTGGTGTGCACAGCACTGGTTAGACGGAAACAGCGCGAAGGCTACCTCAGTTCTGAGGTGGATTGTTCGGGCTCGTCCCTAAGCTGTGCTTCGCAAAGGATAAGGGCTTTTTTGTGACAGCCGGCGTGCTTGTGCCGAGTGTGCCTGGACGCTGGAAATGGTCTATCTTGAGCATAGGCGAATTTCAAAATGTACGTACTGTTGGCCGAGCGAACGAGGAGAACTTCAACGACCCGAAGCTCTCCTGATCGACTGTGTGACAGGACTGTGCGTTTCAGCTTCCTTTTGCTCAGTGCCAAGCTGTGTGAGACCGAATCAGTCCAGTTTGGATGTGTCGAAGGGGTAAGATATTAAGATGTGTGTGTGTGTGTGTGTGTGTGTGTGTGTGTGTGTGTGTGTGTGTGTGTGTGTGTGTGTGTGTGTGTGTGTGTGCGGGGAGGGACTGGTGCATACATGTATCCGATTCAAGTTGGTATAATAGTCTCCAATTTTTAACGCTAGCTGAAAACAAATTGCCCAAACTGGGATGATAAAGATATTGGCGGCCTCAATATATAGAAATTGAAAGTGGAGAAAGAAAGTTCATACATCTTGATTGCTTTGTCTTATCCGGTTTCCGAGACAAATAACATACACACCCTCAAGCACTGTGGCCTTGGCGTCGCTTCGCTGATGAGTCATGGGAAAGATGAAACTCCACTGGTTTCTTGACGGGTCAAACCGTTCCACCGTGTTGAGTCTCACGTGCCCATCAAAGCCACCCTAACGTAAATCTTGCCTTGCAAGGCGACCGCACTCACGTAGCACCTGAATGCACACACACACACACACCACACACCACACACACACACACACACAGAGAGAGAGAGAGAGAGAGTTATTCAATAATGCAGATGTTTATGTTTAAGCCTATGAAAAATTACTTCCAACTCCACACACCCCTGAACCTCACCAGCCTCCTGCGAACCCTGAACCCCACTTTCTCAGTATTGAAGACCCCCATACATGTAGCCCCCCCCCCCTTCTCCCCCATACACAGTTTTGCGTAATAACAACAGGAAACAACAACAACAACTTGAACAGCCACAGAAACAAACCGTACCTCTTTGAGTTCATGGGAGGGGCTTCGGTCCACATCTTCTTAGCGGTGTAGAATTTCCGACAGCTGTTGAAGTACTCCACGCCATCAAAACCTCCAACCACGTAAATGACCTGGTCTAGCGGGACACAGCCGTGATATGCGCGTGCACCTGGTCAGCGGGAGTGAAAGCACTCAGTTACGAATTACGTTTTGTCTCACGTGTGCGCGCATATGTGTGTGTGTGTGTGTGTGTGTGTGTGTGTGTGTGTGTGTGTGTGTGTGTGTGTGTGTGTGTGTGTGTGCGTGAGCCGGCGGGGAGGGGGGGGGTGAGAGAGAGAGAGAGAGAGCGGAGAGAGAGACAGAGAGAGAGAGACAGAGACAGAGAGAGCGTCACTGTGTGTGTTGGGGGGGGGGGGAGGGGGAGGGGAGGGAGGGGGGGGGGAAGCATGTGCAAGATTACAAACTACGAAACGAAAATCCGACGCGTAAAGCGAATCAGTCATTGTCCCTTTTTTTTTTTTTTTTTAATCATGTGGTGCCACCGGGAGAGGAGTTCTAATTTTACAATGGCTGCACTCCAAATCAATCGCTGCGAGTCATTTAAAGTTGCCTCAGCCAAGGTGGTTTCCAACAAGGCCTGCCCAAACCACGCCATTGTCTTTCATGGCTGCAGACTTTCAAAGCAAGACCCGCACGGAGACTGTTGTTGAAACAGCCCACTGTTAAGGATCCATTTCCTGCCGCAAACCATGTGGCTACTAGTATACATACGCTGAAATGGTCAAGGTCGTATTAACTCAAAGGAAACGAAATCGATAACTGGACGCAAGATCTACAGGTCCCAGCACAGAAGCCAACCGGCATGTCCCTCACAGTTCAAACTGGAAATGTGATTTTGGTCCCTTGAATAGGAGATCAACAAGTTATTAGCCACACAACGATGCCACCAACAAAACCGGCCTCAAAAAAAAAAAAAAAATGCACCAAGTAAGAGAATCCACCAAAAAGGGGAGGCAGCAATCTTTATCGTTTAAAACAAAAAAAACCCACAACAACAACACAACAAAACGATCAAGCGATTGCAGCAGCAAAACGTACGACTCAAGGGGAGCCGGCGAAATAGGAAATTGGACGCTGCAAGGGAGTGAACTGTGCCTGTATGGGAAATGCGATCACAAGCTTTGTACTGTCCTATAGTTTTGGCCACACGTACGTCGACGCATTCCATGTCGCCCGCAACAGGGTGCCTTGTCGCCCAAACTGTATACGATCTACGGAAGAAACTCCCGCTATGACTGCGCAAAACCGCTAACGACGGATTGTTTGAATTCAAGTTGTTCCCAGCAACCACAAGCCGAAAACTGATCTGCAGACCAACAGCTTCTATCGTTGTTAAATGAAGGTCATTCCATTTCTTTGTCGGTGTGGTCGCGGCTCCTGCGAGATTTAAGCGTGCGCGCACCGGGTCGTTTGCGAACGGGTACGTTGCGTACAAGTACTGGCGACAAGGTGCTAGAGAACGTACGCTATCGCCTAAAGCATACGACAGTGACCATCTACGCCCAGACGACACGGTCAGACCGCCCTAATACAGTAGTCAATTTTAGCGGCTGAAATGACACCTTCAGACCACGGAGAAGAACATGCGACTGCAATATGAGCTTTGGAAAACAAGTTGAGATGAAAATTACCCCTCTTCAATGGTTCATTTCCTGTTGCAAATTACAACGTAGGGGCAGAGACTGTAATGTGGGTCTCTGATGGAGGCAGCTAATGGTCAAACGTTTCGTTCAGTTTGGATTAAAGCAATGAAAAATCAGCGTAGAGCAGAATGAATTCAGATGTCCGTTTCTTCTTGTTGACGTGTAGGGCGGTTTTCTGTCCTTATCATGTTGAAGTCGCCTGCGTTCTAGGTTTTCGCAGCCAACAACAACCCCAGTTTCATGATCACCGCTAGACTTCGAACTCTCAGGGGAAAGCAGCTGTTGCAGCCAATGTTTTTAAAAACACTGTTTGAAACCGAACTGAGGCCGGATTATACACATGACGTAATTGTTTTTCACATGATTCTAACATCATCTCTGCATGTCTGTCTGACTGTCTATCCGTCCGGCCCTATCTGCCTGTCTGTTCCTCTTTCTCTGACACACTGTCAGACGCGCGTGCGCGCGCACGCACACACACACACACACACACACACACACACACACACACACACACACACACACACAGCGCATAATAGCTTGTTTTAAAATCGGTATTGCTATGCACTCTCTTTACAGGATCTGTACATCTAGCTGATAATATTTGTTTTAAAAAATGTAAACATAAAATAAGAAATAAAAATTGGAACAAAGGGAAGATGATGACGGAAGGAACAAAAAAAAAAAAAAAAAAACCTTCCAAAACGGTTCAACTTGCACCCTCTTACTGATTCCCTTAAACAACAGCAACAACAACAACAACAACAAAAGCTGTTGCAGCCAAAAGCACTGTTCGCCCTCACATGTCCTTGTGGTGTCTTTGTGTTTTGCAGATTCGGGCAGGTGGCTACACTGTATTCAGATTTACAATAAAAAAATTTTTAAAGACTTGATTATCATAACACATTTAATTGTCATCAACAGGGAGACTGGTTAACAACATCTTCCAGTGTACTGCGTGTCTGTGTAGTTATATTCGTCGATCCACGGTCAAAGAACAAACATTCGTGGTACGACGAAATCACTTTTTTTTTATTGGCGGAGGGGGGAGGGGTAGGGAGGGGGGGGGGCTTGAGTCTATGACGCAAATTGACATGCGTCCATAAGCTTTGCATCCACAGAGATAGGGGTTGTCATTAATATCCGTAAGCTTTATTTTATCCAAGACAGCAGCGCATTCAGTAAAACCGGAACGGGTACAAGGAACAAAAACAACAGAACAATACTCACATAAACTGAGTATCACGGTTTAAACAACAACAACAAAATAATAAAATGAAAATAAAGACGCACAGACAAAAACCCGCCCCGTAATCTAACTCCAAAACTAAAGTCAAGCTCGATTTGGCAAAGAAATCTCAGATTTTATGAGAGGCTGTCATTATCTCAAAATTCATGACCTGCGGAGTGGAAGAAACAGCCCCCAGGCACGAACCGTTCGCGAGAAAGAAGGAACAACTGGTACAGTATTATTTTGCCTCAGTGTGACAGCGACATCAGCCCGCAGAGCCGAGTAAAGCCCGCTATCACGCACCTTCACATGTCAATGCGACCCTACCGTCACGTGTACTGGTGACGTGCCGCTTTGATGATTTCCGGGTACAGAGATGCTGCAGTAGTAATCGCCTGATATCCGTTAGAGCCCATCTTCCCATTAACAGAGCGCTCGGTGGTCTAGTGGTTAAGACTTCGTCCCCAATGCGAGAGATCACGTTCGGGTTTCAAAGACAAAGAATTTTTTCCTTCTCGTATGTGGCACAGTTCATTGGGGCCGATCGTCGGGAGGTCTCTCCGGGTACGCCGGCTTCTTCCCCCTCTGCTATGAAAATTGTCAGCCCACGAAATGGACGATATAATGCAATTCTAAATTTCGAAACTTGAATTGCTGAGCTGACCCTTGGCACCACATAACTGTAATGATTTGCTCGTGTCCAGTGTTTGAGAGAATGCGTGTGAATCATGTGAGCATCCGTGCTGGGTTCAGCTCGCGGCGCTTTGAGAAAAGAAATTGGGTAAAGCGCCCACACAAAACACAGTTATCATTATATCTAGGCGGGTGGGTGGGTGGGTGTTTTGGGGTTTACCGTCCTTTTCCACCACATACGGGTGATATCAAAGACGGGGCAACGATGAAAAAGCCAGCACAAATATTTGGCTCCAGCCGGGATACGAACTCACGACCCAAGCATTAGAAGTCCAACGCTCTACCATTCGGCCACCCCGGCTCCCCTTATATCTATGCTCACAGATCGGTTTTGAGCTGTTTTGGTGATGTCTTGTACCACTTCTACAAATGCACATCAGTTTCAACCTTAAAACAGGCTGGCACTGAGCAAACAGAAACCGAACGCAAGCCGAAAAGAACAGTGTCTGTCACAACCGTCTCGGTACGGTTGCCTGTTTAGGACAGCCTGTTTAGGACAGCTTCGGGCCGTTGCAGTTCTCGTTCGCACGGCGGGCAGACGTCAGTGTATTGCATTTAGAGCTCTACTTACCACTGTGACAGGCTCAGTGTCGTACACTGAAGCGCACTCACAATCGCTACTGTTCCAAAACAAATGCCGTCTTCTGTGGTTCTTTGTAGCTCTGTAGAAGGTTATCTTGCGCGGCGTTAAGCCCTAAACTGACCACTAACTAACTGTTGAAGGTTACCAAGCGTAAGCTACCTTCTGAGCGGATAAACGTGAAGAAGAAAAAGGATTCGATAACCACTCATTTACTGTGCAGTTTATTTACATCCCTATAGTGGTAGAATCAGAAAAGTTTACGGAAAAACCTACATTTTTTCATGGGTGCCCCTTTACGTAGATGAGAGGGGTGGGAAGGGAAAGGCGGGGCGTTGTGGGAAGAGCGAGCTTTGCATCCTTGCCTGTGTTTGCCGAGGCGACGCGTCCAGTTCATCCTGGTGTGCTCGCCTACCTAGACGCGATTCGCAAACGCGTTGAGAGATGTCAGCAACGATAAACTCCGCCCATGGGCGGGACTATGTTTTCAGCAGAATTACAGGAGAACCGGGAATTTTCCAGACCTGACCGTCCACACCGTGAATTGGTCTGGAAAACAGAGACCTCCAGCCACACATACGCAGCTGCGGTCATCTCGAACGAATCAGCTATAATCCCGCTCGTGAGAACTCGCACATGAGACTTCGGCTACGAACACCAGTGTAACCGATCGTTGTCGCCTATACTACAGGCAGATTGGACACACAGTTGAATACTGAAATACACAGATACAGCAGAGACAACGTAAGCCGCACGGCATCTTAAACAGACAAAAGAGACATGGTATTTCCTGGAACGACTGGAAGCACAATCAACTCTCCAGGTCTCAACGGAAAGCTGTCATTTTCTACAGTTTCAGCGGGCAATACAAGAAGCTCCATGCCTCGCAAAGGCACAACTAGCTCTCCTCATCTTTACGGAAAGACATTTCCAAACTGGACTGGGGGCACATTTAGCGTGAAGGAAAGAAGCATAAGCAGCTCTTCTGGTTTGAACAACAACACGTCTCGTTTCACGGGTTTAGATAGTAACCCAGCTAGTTTCCTAACTTCAAACAGTAGAACTGACACTTCCTTAGCAGCGGCAAACAAAACGGACAGAGCCGCATATGAAAACACAGCAAGCTTCCTTACTCTGAACGCTGAGTCAGCAAGCTTCTTGGCTGTTGACAACTATACAACCACCGACCACGGACAGCATAGCTACACAACCAGCTCCCCAGACACGCAGCGTCCAAGATACAGCACGGAGGTGAATTTCCTCGGTCAAAACGCAGGAAATGCTTCAGCCATGTTGGACGAGATCGGATCTGAACAGTATTACAGAACCGACACTACATACACCATTAAAGTGTGTGAGATGTACAGTGGACTCAACGACATCACTATATTTCTCACTATCGTTGGTGTTCTGTCCAACGTCTTCGCGATGGTGGCCTTGAGACGGAAGAACCTTGGCCAGAACTCTGCCTGCAGCTACATGACAGCCTATGCCATGTCCACTGTCTTTGCTCTGACGTTTCTGTCCGGTCTGGACGCTGTGTACTGTCTTCTCGACCAGAACCACATCCGCGTGGTGGTAGGCTGGGTGTGCATGTTGTGGTCCTTTGTAGCTAAAATCGTCGTCAACAGTAGGATCTGGTTTCTGCTCACCCTGTCTGTCGACCGCCTCCTCTACGTGCGGTTCCCTTACATGGCGTCTGTGTACTGCACTGTCTTCACCGCCAGAGTCATCGTGCTGATCGTCGACATCGGTCTGGTGGTGACCAGCGTCCACGCCATGTGGTTCTATCAGGACGCCCCCCAAGGCTGCGTCATAGACTACACGGACCTGTTTGTCGACTTCTGGACCTGGTCGTCCAACATCATCTACTTCTACCTGCCGTTCTTCCTTCTCCTCGGCGTCACCACCTGTCTGTCCGTGTCGCTCGTCGTCACTCGTCACCCGCAAATCTGCTCTAACCGACCCCACTCTCGTCCACCGAGTATTCGCTTCCAAGCCGTGGACGAATTCGCGGTTACCTCGGTGGTCACGTCCCTGTGCTTCATCCTCCTCAGCGCTCCCAAGCAAGCCATTGACGCAGTCAACCTGAACTTCCCATCCCTCTGGCTGTACGCCGGCCTGAACGACCAGATCGCCGTAGTGGGCAAGATCGCCGAAACTCTGTACGTCGCCGACCACACGCTGTTCGGCCTGATATACGTGCTCTGCTCGAAGGCGGTGAGGCGTGAAAAGTTTTTGAGAGGAAGGAGCAACGGCCATGTACACTACATCGCGGCCAACGATGTCGGGGTCTTTCAGCCTGAGGAAGCGACCGTGAACACTGCTTTCTAGCATACGGCCGAGACATGGCTTGAGTGGAGTGGAGGACGACGAACCTGGCGTCACTGTTTACTGCTGGGAAACCCCCAAAACTGGACGACTCAGAACTGCTTATGCATGTACACGATATCTCGTATATGTAGTTTGTAATATGGGATCTTCAAGTGCTCTGCTTCTCCTTGGCATGTCTATATTCACATTTCGGAACTGAAGTACGGGCCTAGCCATATTTTACAACTACCCAACGCAAGTATGAAATCTAACGGAAAAGCAAACACCAACAAACATTCAGGGTACTGCATTACTTGAAAGGAATGTCAAGTGAATGCTACCATCTAATGGTGGATTTTGTTGATTAATGAATGGTGATAATCGTCAGGAAATTTCTAAGTGGAACTGTGTCTGGACGTTCATTTTCCAAAACAATGTGACATCAGCTGTCGCCGTATCACAAACGCTTGCTAGTGGGCTGTTCGAATGTCAGTTTTAATCTGTTAATCATATCACTCTTACAACGTGTACGTACCTACGTCTTTTGATTCACAGACCAACCAGCGGTCAGCTCGTGTGTCGTAAGTCTCCACCATGTTGGTTGGCGAACCGCCGCTCCACCCACCAATCACAAACAGGATCTCATGAGGCACGCGTGGCTTGGCCATCGGTATTAGAACGTCCTGGTGACGAAACACTATTGATCGTAGGAAATCTCTACCTGAGTTTGAAATCATTGGTACATTGTATGTTCGTTTCATGTGCACGATCAAATTATATGTCCGGGCATGCTATCGTCTGCGTGTGTTCACCAATCTTTCCACATGCCCAACCCTCTGAAAAGAAAAAAAAAATGGCTACGGTTTCCAACATACAGTGCCATCGATCGCATCAATATTCAGTTCTCGGAGGGTATCGGTCTATGATGACTTTTCGCGAAACAGGCCACCGTGATTTTGTGTATGTCTTCTGCGTATGTCTGCCACTCTCTCCAAATGCCTACCCGCTCTGACAACAAAGAAAAAAAATGACTATGGTTTCCGACATAGAGTGCTATCGATCGCCTCCATATTCTCGTGCAGTATTGGTCTATGATAATTTTTCGCGAAACAGGCCACCATGAGTTTTTGCTGCTGTTGAGTTTGGGCTTTTATTATTATTATTATTATTATTATATCATTTTTGTTTGTTTGTTTGTTTGTTTGTTTTTATCTCAAATGCGTCTAAGAAGCGTGTTTGACAAAGGCTGTGTCGAGAATGCCGTGCAGTTTGATGACGTCTCTTTCTACGAGACTGTCCAGCCAAAGGGTGCCTGATGTTAAACTCTCCTCAGAACTTTCCTGTGGTCATGACTGCCACTGACGTCCAAAGTGGATGTCTTCACAGGCCAGTTGTCGCAGATATACTTACCGTGCAACTGGTAAAACTAGCGAGACAGACTGACAGCACGTGATAAACTATCGGTGTGACATTTCCTGGTGTGCATGGAAATGGGTTTGCCCCGGTTACGATGCAGCTCTCCTAGACAACCAGCAATCACGTGAGTACACTGATAAACTAGAATGCCAGAAATATGCTACAGTCTGTTTGTCACAGTGTTTGTGTGTTGTATGTTTGTTAGTGTTATCAATCCCCAAACCAAACCTCTCATCAGTATGCCAAGAACTGTACTGGGATATGTTTTGTTTTGTGGGCTGACAATTTCATCTCATCATTCTCATTCATGTAGGTTTTGTTGTTGTTCTTGTCGTGGTGGTGGTGGTGGTGGTGGTGGTGGTGGTGGTGGTGTGTGTGTGTGTGTGTGTGTGTGTGTGTGTGTGTGTTTCAGTGTTTTGTTCATGCTGATGTTATTAAAAGCTTAATTGCATAAGTTTGAATGTCAGTGATACCTTTGAGGGACAAAAGAATCTGTGTCTAACGTCATCCGGAAAAAAGGGCATAAACTCCTATCAGATCCATGGGGCTTAGCTCCTTGTTCCAGATGACGTAGATGTGGGGGTGAAAAGCTGTGGCATGGGAGATGTGGCGGGTGTTGCTACGATTGTACCGATTACCTCTTGAGTGCCAGTAAGTTCCAGTTTGCACAAGTACTTGATCGCATCTATCACTTGGCTCTTTGCGTTCTCGCTCTCCCGGATGTAAGGGTGGGGTTTCATTCGCTCCACAAGGTACTGGGTGGACAGGAAGCCCAGACGGACCGTACGGAGCATGCGCGCAATCTCCGACTTGCGCGTGTCAGATGCGTGTTGGATCCATTTGCATACGGCCTCGAAGACAAACGCCTCGTTCCGGACATTGAGATTGTCGGAGGAAAGTAGTTCGAAAAGAAAGTCTGGCTGTGGTTTTGAGAAAAATAAGACATGAAGATGAACGGAATTAATACCAACAACAAAAACAACAAAAAAGCTACATATTCGCATCAGGGACAGTACTTAGTAAAATTAAATTAATGGGTTTCATCGGTGGACGCAACCACGTCCCCTCCCCCCCCCCCCATCCCACACCCCTGAATTTACAGACGATGTTAATGATGATGATAATGACGATGATGATGATGATGATGATGTCTTATAGCGCGCTGAAAAAAATTCATGCATAGCACGGGGAGAGATTGAGGGTTGTTATAAAGTAAATCGGAAAACTTGGGATGGGGTGGGGGATGGGGTGGGGGGAGAGAGAGAGAGAGCGGGGGGTGTGGGGGGGGGGGTCTGCATTAGAACTTCAAGAAAAGATGTGGCTTCAGAGGGTTCTTGAAAGACTCGAGAGATGCTGGATTTCAAATATGACGGCAGGGCATATATATCTCACTGCACTGGTTTTAACCGTTGGAA
>JACVVK020000309.1:625000-795000 GCA_018292915.2 Batillaria attramentaria | reverse complement strand
CAGTGTACGAATTAGCCGCTACACTGAGCTGGCAATATCCGACACAGACATTGTTTAGGGTAGCCAATTCATGTTCAGCGTGTACTCAGTTTACGAGGGGCGTGTCCACACCGGTGCCACGGTCTTTGCGGAAGGGCTTATGAACCACATTGTGTCTTGTCTTACGGTCCGGCTGGTCTGGCAATTCAATATCAGTCACGCGGGGTTTCATGTCATGACTTCGTAATGCACGTCCGTTTCAGTCAGTGAAGGCAGAGAATCCTCTCATACAAGTGTAGTGCCCGTAGCGGCTCTGTTCTGCTGGTGTATCGCTGATCAGTGTACCAATACTGACTTGCTCAGTCCGATTGTTAGAATGGCGGACAAAACACATATACAAACATGCAAACTGACGCACAGACGTTACAACAGTTAACTACTTTGTATAACATACAGCTACTACTAGTTCCTACAACAAACAACTGTAAACAACAGATGAGTACGTTAACGTGGTTTTATCAGTTCTATACTACTCGGTGTCAAGTTACAGCGGACAACTGAAATCAATACTAATAGCGTGAGTTCGTTTGAAGAAAGTGTATCTTCTAGTTAATCTGCTTACCAAGAACCTCAGTGCAAAAGTGAGCTACTTACAAAGAGAATGGATACCTATAATGAGAGTTTAGGGAGGGGAAAGGTGTTAGTTTATTCGTGGATAGTTTCTGGTCTGTGGCCTTGAAGTCCTTCCTTCCCAGCCAGCCAGTCAGTGTTTAGAAGCCAAGGCGAGCAGACCTATAGACCAGTTCTGCTAGGTCTCTTCGTTCCTTCCCAGTCAGTCGCTCAGTGTTCAGACCTGTAGACCAGTTCTGTTCGAAATTCTGGTGGCGAGGGCGCTCCGGCCTTATTCGCCCGGTTGGCAAGGCAGAATTTCCAAACTAAAGGGGCGAATTATAATCAGCGATTTCCCAGAAAAGAAGTAGTCTCAGACAGAGGAGAGGGCTACATTCCAAACCTAGAATCCGTAACAGTTCAACGGTCACTAGAACTGATGGGATACTGAATCAACACGGGCGGTCAAACCGGCTGGAACCAGAATGTTATCAGTCTTGACCGCTACACTACGCTCTCGGGCGGCGAGGGGAAGGGGGGGGGGGGGTGCCGGGAGGCTGAAGTTCGGAGAGAGACAATGGGTAATTATAGTGGGCCGTTTCACCAAGCGGGCAGTGGAACGGGGGAAAATACCTGGCCGCTCTAACTACTCTAAACGACCTCTCTCCTGGTAAAATGGTCGGACGGAAAAGGTCTAATGGTAAACGAAATACTACTTCAACTCAGTTATACATTTTCATTATACTAGTACACACAACCTTTTGACCTCAGTAACCTGCGGACATGAATTATCATAATTAGTAACAATCATTACTCTTCATTATAGACTGAAAATCGGTTTGGCAAGGACGCCCGGCCTATATCGTGATCACACGTCTTGTCACAGTATAGTCGCCATTTCTTGGTCTGTGATACTGGTGGTAAAAGCTGGTTGCTTAGTCAGCCTAGGCGACCCTCTTGTTTTTGTCACTCATATGTAGCTCTTTTTTTCACTTGTTTTATCTTTGGGCGCTTAGAACTATTATTTATTGATATTTATTGATAGGTTACAACGCAGTATAGTATTATCATTATTATTTTTGTTGTTTTTGGTTGTTGTTGTTCTGTGTGACTCAGTCAGTGCTGGTTTAAAAACATCGCAGTCAGTTGAAAACTACAACATGTCTGCTTCAGTTTTGGCAAATGCACATTATGTGCAGGTATTTTAATAGATCCGTGTTCAGGTTCCTGCTACTGTGGGAACTGCCGTTATGACTTATGACAGAGAGCGTTTCTTTACGGCAGTCATGGCAGCGGCAAACTCCCAACGTAAGCGCGCCATGCGGAGACTGGTTCTAGACCAGGAAGAAATGCTCAAGTCGCCGGTGGCCAACGTATCAGCGGCTCCCCTAGACAGCGACATGTTCGAGTGGCACTGTAACATTCAGCAGGATGACGTCATCTACCACCTGATCCTCTTCATGCCGCACAACTACCCGTTCGAGTCGCCCAGCGCCGAGTTCCTGCCCAAGGGGTTCGCCTTCAGTGGGGGTGCCACCATGGACGGCAAGAAGGGAACGAAGGTACATGTACAAAATGTCTAGAAGAACGGTCTTCTCACGATCTCAGTTTCAGTGCCCCGCTGTCAAAGACAGTGGCAGCAAGCAAAATTACTTTGTATGTCTTTTATTATGTTTTAGTCAGAGCTTCCACCCAACTCCATGTGGTGGAAAAGGAGGTTAAACTCCAAAACACCCACCCATCCACCCTCTACCCAACTCTTTGCCAGCACCAGCGGTATTTCTCCCAGACCTTACGTAAAGTACACCGACGACTCTGAAAAAGGAGTTTGTTTGTTTTTGCTGCTTTGTCAGGTGACCCTGCATTTATTGCTTCCAGCACAGACGTACGTATCCAGCTCGAACATCTTCGCCCCGGCTATAGGGTCGTGTATTTTCACTGGCCTTTTTTCTCGTTTCCTTGTCTTTGACATCACCCATACGTGGTGGAAAAGGACGTTAAACTCCTAAACACCCACCCACTTACCCACTCGAACATCCTAGTCGCTATAGTTCACCGCATTACCGTTTTGTTTCAGGTGTGCCTTAACATATTCTCCGACTTTGCCATGTACCATACTGAGTGGAAGAACCAGAAGGGGTTCGGATGGTCCCCGGGCTACTCCACACAGACGGTCCTCATGAACCTGGTGGCCTTTCTGGCCGAGACAGCCGGGGACTACCAGAAGGACGCCAACAGAAAACTCAGCAAAAATTTCAAGTGTAAAGACTGTGGCCACACGTACAGCAAGCCATACCCGGCTCTCAGTGCCGACGACACAGCGGCCGAGAAAAGTGAAAAGATAATTGTAACCTGTGTCAAATATTGTTGTCTTTCGTCTTAGTGAAGTGGGCTTTACACACTTGTAAACAGGCCTTTAGGTGTTTGTCTAATACTCTCTTGGTCTGGGAAATCTAGTTTGTCAGCGCCTGTGTTGAAATTTGCTGAAGTCGAAAGTTGGTGCGTAGCCGAGTGAGGTGACCGCTGCTATGACGTGTGCTGTTTCGTATTTTGAAGCACTCTCCGCGTTGCGTGTTGATCAGTGTTTCTCGAATGTGTGTGTGTGTGTGTGTGTGTGTGTGTGTGTGTGTGTGTGTGTGTGTGTGTGTGTGTGTGTGATATGTTTTAATTGTTTCTTTTACTTCTTTTCTTATTGCTGTTGCTTTTGTTGTTGTGCGAACTGTTCTTTCATTATGCTGTGTAACTTGTATTCCAGAAACACCAAAGAAAGGCAAAGGAAAAGACGACGCCTCAGAGTGTCCCGAGATCATCGACTACATTTCCAAGGACCGATTCGTTCTGCGCACACCAAAGTCACGTGACCAGTTGTACGGATACGGATTGGTCGTTTCCGGTCCCCCTCACCGGCCAGCCCTGACCACACCGTGCGAGTTTCTGTCTGGAGAGTCGTTCTTTAACATGCAGACGTCGGTTGGGGTGGTGCACAGCACACTGAAGGAAGAGCTCAAGTTCTTTCTGCCCATGTACATCCATCCCACACACGGTGCGGCCATCAAGGTAAGTCAGATGGCTGTATACTGATTTCATCAGTATATTCCAAGCTCCAGGATATATGCCTGTAAAGGAGAGTCGGTTGAGCATAGAAGCGCATGAGCCTAGAGCCTAGTTCTAGGCTAAGCTTGGCTTTGCTTGCTATCTTTCTTGGTGGCAAGGGCCTTGCGTGTACAGCTGTCTTAACTAGTGTCTCTGATTTTCATACTTTTTTGTCTTTAGTGAAACTCGCCAAATTAATTTTACAGGAAAATGTCTCTTGGTCATATTCTGACTGGGAAGTTGATCTTCATTGTCTTTAGTGAAACTCGCCAAATTAATTTCACAGGAACATTTCTCATGGTTATATTCTGACTGGGAAGTTGATCTTCATTGTCACGCGCACACACACACACACACACACACACACACACACACACACACACACACACACACACACACACACACACACACACACATAGACGGACGCGTGCACAGACAGACAGACAGTAAGACAGACAGGGAGACAGAGAGAGGCTAAACCTTGCTCCATCCTGTGTGTTCAAACAACAGAAGACGTTTGAGAACACGATAGAGGCCGTGGGGAAAATCCTGCCATCTGTACGCAAGAGCACGTCGTTTGAAGAGATCGTGGTGAAGACCATCCCCAACCTGATGGCGGCCACAGTGGTGGAGTTCTCCAAGGGCACACAGCACACCAGCGACAACAGCCTCAACGGCTACTTCGCCCTCCACCGCCTGCTGCTGTGGGCGCTCGACACCTACCCCAAGCTACAGCCTTTGGTGGAGACCAGACTCAAGGTAGATTGAAAATCTTAGCCGACAGAGAATACTCTCCTTCCTGCAAGGCATAATACAGTATAGTAGACTGTTTCTATTATTAATGTAGGACAGAAAGAACTTTCTGTCCGTGGCCAACTTAAACAGAAGAGGAAAGAAAGAAAGAGTAATAGGAATTTCATGTCGGTAGATACGTGTTATGTATTATTTTATCAGTAGTTTTTTGAACCAGTCACATCATGATTTGTTTGTCCAGGATTTTATTGACAACGAAGACAAAAGGACCAAAAGAGCATGCCCGCATATTGGTGAATGGTTGATGTTGCTGTCAGCGTCTCAGAAATACAGGTAACCACATATACCACCCCTGCAAACAAATCGAAAAGTCTACTGATTTTGTCTCCTGGGTTGATTTGGAAAGCATGGTGATAACATGACTTAATAGCAAAACAACAACAAAACAGGCTCTAGAGGTTGTGTTTTGTGCGAGAGAATGGGGCATGGGAGGGTTGATGATTAATATGTGCTCGGGGGCTTAAGCCAATGCAAACATTGTGGTATTACTTGTTTTCAGGCTATTTGTATGCTTACTAGAATGATTTCGTATTTCGTATTTCAGCTGGAAGGAGGCATCCGAAGCGTACCTGTACGAATCATTCAGGCGTAACGTGATGTGGTACGTGAAGAATGACGCCAAGCTAGGCTACCTGGACACGGACTTCTGCTTACAGACTAAAACACACCTTCACAGCCACGGAAGTCAGCAGAAAGATTCTGGCATTCCAGGTAAGAGTAACACATGACTATCGTCCCATCACCCCAGAAAAAAAGGTAGCGTCGACAACCAACAATTTGCGAGGGCAACTGTCAGTTTAGTACAGAACATGTACTTTGTCTACAACGGAGACTTAGTCTAGAAATGGAAACCAGACGGATGATAAATTGATGAGGTGCCACTTATTTCATGAGTTTATGCTCTTACAGGCGTTGGTTTTAAGATTACCAGACATCTTCTCACAAGACATTATTTGTTTTGGAACACGCGCGAAATAGTGTATATATCTGAATGAAAAGCAAAGTTCGGAATGCAGTACGTTAACGTGTGCTTGCCGAAAAAACGAGAACGTAGACGGCCTGAAGCTGTGCTTCTCGGCTTGCGTTTCAGTTTCCTTTCTTGTTTTTTCCCTTTGTGTGTGTGTGTGTGTGTGTGTGTTTTGTTGTTGTTGTTGTTGGTGGTGGTGGTGGTGGTGGTGGTGGTGGTGTGTGTGTGTGTGTGTGTGTGTGTGTGTGTTTTGTTGTTGTTTTTTGTTGTTGTTGTTTTTTTGTTTTTGTTTTTGGAGGGGGGTGTATTCTGGGACTACTGTAAATAAACGCGATAGAACAGAATATATAATCCAACACGTTTCAATGGTACATACATCTAAGTCAGTTTTTCAGTTCACCTAGCGCTATAATAAAAAAAATTATATTACATGTGTCTTGTGCAGGTTTTGTTTCTGGACATCGCCTTACCCAGCAGCATGAGCCGCGCGGACGTGGTGAAACGCTACGACGACCACTTCGGTTTCCCTACGCCCGAGATGGTGGCTGAGATGAAGGTGGCGTGTGACAGGATCAAGAACCAGATGAAAACATACGACGACTGGTTTAAGGTAATGATCGATCCAGCTACAGCCTATTTACAGTTAGATCTAGTTGGGAATGTCAACCTTCGTATGGTGAAAAGGGCTTCGGTGCTTGGCAAAACCACGGCGTTTACGTCCTTGTAATCTGCCAAATGACCGTAGAGATATTCGCGTACTTTGGTGGTGATGGTAGAGGTTAGGGAGGGTCGGTGATGGGGATGGCTCTGTGTGTGTGTGTGTGTGTGTGTGTGTGTGTGTGTGTGTGTGTGTGTTCGGGTTGGGGGGGGGGGGTGGCTATAACTCTCAAAAGCCCACGCAAAAATGGCCTTTTTACTTGAAAGCTTCATGTCACTAGGAGCCACTGCAAGCCACTATTTTGCACTCTGCACCGGTCTGGGGACTAGCGGGAAAGGCCATGCTTTGTGCAATAATGGGGTTGTTTCTTTTTAACAAGTCTTATGGCGGGCAGAGGATGGTCGTGCTCGGGATCTTAGAGTTAAAGAGGGGGACATCAGTTCACCTTGTACACACCAAGTCGCATAATTTCTTTCTTCTCTCTCTCTCTCTCTCAGCCGCGAATTAGTCTTTGTGGCTTGCGCGGCTTTAAGCTCTAAAAACTCACACACTCACTCATTCTCTCTCTCTCTCTCTCTCTTTTTCCTACAGGTCTTGAAGCTGAAGCCATTGACCGAAGACCAGCTGTTCCAGAAACTGGTGGATGCGGTCAAGTTCTCCATCGTCACGAATGGCTACCACTGGTCATTCTTCCGCGACCAAGGCGGCTGGAAAGATGTGCTGAACAAGTACAAGGACCTCAAGAAACAGGGAGGCACCAAGGGGAAGGGCAAAGGCCCGGCCAAAGGCGGCGACACTGCCAAAGGGAAAAAGTCTGCAAAGGACAAAGAAGAAGACAAGAAAGACGACGAGATGGCAGCAGAGGAAGAGGAGCCGAAAGGAAGAGGGAGAGGGAGGGGCAGGGGGCGTGGGGCCAGAGGGGGAGCGCGAGGTGGAGCGGCTAAACGCCGACCAAAAGAGGAGGAAGAATCAGAAGAGGAAGAATCAGAATGGGAAGAATCAGAAGAGGAGGAAGTGAAGCCCAGAGGGAGGGGAGCGGGCAGGGGAGGCGCGCGGGGAGCCAAGAGGGGAGCTGCAGCATCGAAGTCGCCAGGTCCACAGAGGAAACGCGGACGCAGATCGTAATCCGGTTACGTGTCAAATGCTCGTCCAGAAGACTTTGTTGGTGACAGTTTATTGACAGAATGTTCGTATTTCAACATTCGATATCCACTTGTTCAGCGTACAGTTCTGTCAGTTCGTCAGTCAGTCATGTTATAGTGTGAGTTTAGTCTCTGAGGCAAAGACAGTCTCAGTGTGGACGCAGGCACATGATAGAGTATTTTGTGGGGTTTGAATCCCGTCGTTGTTTTTTCAAATGTAATGTTATAACGAGACAATCACATGTGACTTATGACTCGTTGTGTGGAAGTCCGGAATGTGAAATGGCCTCTGTGTGTGTGTGTGTGTGTGTGTGTGTGTGTGTGTGTGTGTGTGTGTGTGTGTGTGTGTGTGTGTGTGTGTGTTTTACTAATTACTAGTTATAGAGTGGAGTCAGATATTGATGTTTCTGACTGTTTTACACCACACAGGCCTAAACTTCAATGTTAATATGTCGCTGAATCTGCATAATTATGTTTTGTGAAACTTGAATTAGATTATTCAGTCGTATTCCATTTTTATGTTGTTGATGTTTCCTGTGCATTGCTGTGTTGCCTGCTAAGTGGTTTATGTGTACACTTCAACTGAAATACATTGTGAAATACGTAGCCTTGTTCTCGTTTTCCATTAAGTTCACTGTAAGCGGAAAGAACAGTGAAGTTTTGTCTCAATGTTAAACTGTGACTTTGTTCCACAGAAGAATCGATGCCGACTGGCTTGGAGCAGAACTGAATGTACTGGGGCGGTCGGTGGTCTAGTGGTTAAGAGACCTGCCACCAATGCGAGAGGTGAGGGGTTCGAGTCCCACTCGGGGCACAGAATTTTTCCTTCTCGTATGTGGCACCGTTCATTCGGGCCGATCGTCGGGGGTTCTCTCCGGGTACTCCGGCTTCCTCCCCCTCTGCTTTGGAAATGTTCAGCCCACAAAATTTGAAAAATAAATGCAATTCTAAATTCCAAAATTTAAATAGCTGAGCTGGCCCTTCGCACCACGTGATCGTACTATGTGTATGTCCAGTGTGTGAGAGAATGCGTGTGATTCACGTGAGCGTGCGTGTTGGGTTCAGTTCGCGGCGCTTTGAGCTGATTCAGGAAATTGGATAAAGCGCCTATACAATACTCATTATTATTATTATTATTATTATTATTATTACTGATCTAACGCAAATTACTAGAGTTACAAGCGTGTGTGTGTGTGTGTGTGTGTGTGTGTGTATGTCGTCCGTCAGAACACTGATTACCGCTGTACAATGTGCTTGTAACAAACAAATACACAAACAAAAATTAAAAACAAAACAACTGAGAGACACTGCTGGATAAACAGACATGCCACCCGCGGAACAGGCTCGGGTATGTGTTACATGTACCTGTTATTATTTTAATGGGTCCGAAAACGATACACACATCACTTCGACGTTGTTGAGTGAGGCACTGAGCCAAATCCGTACCGTCTCTCCTCATACTAGTTCAAGGGCAATAACTCGTATCGCATGAGTATTACCACGGTTAACCGCCTTGCCAAACCCGGGTGGTTAACCACACGCAGGCGTAATTATGGAAACTTACGCAATGGGAGAAGGTTTACCCAGAACCGACAACCATGAAACACTTTCCGTTTGCCGTGAATGTGTATAAAAGCTACTAGAAGCCAGTATCCTGGCTAAATCTACCCCTGGTCTGCAGAGAACGACTCACTGACTGCGGAAACGACACGAGACTGAAGCTCCTTGATCTTCGGCAGTGTAACAGAATTTCAGCTCGACAGGTTCTCACTGCACAGGTACTATACCTACCGTCCTCTGCTTTCATTACGCTCTCCTTTTTGTAGTGTGACTATGTAGAAAATATTAAAGCGACATCTTCTGGTTCAAAAGTGCTATATAAAATTCTTCACTAACTTGAAGTGTCATAATTATGTCAGCATAATTCACTGACTACAGTTTCATTATAAATTGCCAGAAATCATAACACTTATCACTTAGGAAAGTCAAATATAAATTACTTTTGAAATTAACCTCCTTTAGGCCTTGCCCCGCAGTCCCAAACCACACGGACCTCGATAGCAAGTTTAACATCATCCTTATCTCCATCATCATGCATAATAAAAATTGCCCCAACTTTCGAGCCCTCTGTGGATTCCACCCACAATCTGGGAGGAACACCACTGAAGCTTACAAAAGCGTTGGGGCAGCAAAAAAAAAAAAAATTGAAGAGAACATAGGCCGACAGTCGCTGGAGGGGGGGGGGGGGGGGTACTAGTACATGACTGTACCATAAAATTATGAAAATTATATCATGAGTAGCTATTGTACTTTCTTATACATTCACGTGTATGCGGTCAGCACAAAGAAAAACTTTGAATGGGACACTACGGGAAAAAAATGTCACGTACCCGTATTTTGGACCTGCGCAAATCGTGTAATTTTTTTTTTTTTTTTTTGGGGGGGGGGGAGGGTTGTTTGTATACACCACGTGTTTCCTGCCCCCCTCCCCTCCCCTCCCCCTCCCGCCCCCCAATCAAAAGAAACCGAACATGACATAGGAACTCTAACGGTGGATCTTGAATCACAGGGTTTTTGTTACTGAGTTGGTAAGTTACGTTGTTATAAATAGTTACCACATTAGCTGGCTTTTGTTTATTCGTTAGTTAGATGCTTGAATGTTAGAGGTGAATCTTAGTGTGCCTGGTGAGCACTTACGCCATTATTTTGTCTACGTTTGGGTTAGGCATGGCAGCGGCAGACTCCCAACGTAAGCGCGCCATGCGGAGACTGGTTCTGGACCAGGAGGAATTGCGCAAGTCGCCCGTGACCAACGTATCGGCGGCTCCCCTAGACAGCGACATGTTCGAGTGGCACTGTAACATTCAGCAGGATGACGTCATTTACCACCTGATCCTCTTCATGCCGCACAACTACCCGTTCGAGTCGCCCAGCGCCGAGTTCCTGCCCAAGGGGTTCGCCTTCTATGGGGGTGCCACCATGGATGGCAAGAAGGGAACGAAGGTCAGTAACACTATAATAAATTATGTCAAGTTGTTACGCTGCAATAAAAGACGTGCGGGTGGGTAGGTGGGTGGGTGTTTGGGGGTTTAACGTCCTTTTCCACCACATACGGGTGATATCAATGAAAAAGCCAACACAAATATTTGGCCCCAGCCGGTATAAAAGACGTGCGGTTGCCGTTATGACCATAGCAAACCAAGAATGACCATACCACTGACAAATTTCATCCTAAATATTCTGATTCTCAAGAATCTTCATCAGGCGCTTCGATGACATCAAATCAGAGGGGAGGGTGGGGGGTGGTCGTTGTCATTGATTTCATGTTACTAGTAAAACAGTGGTATTGTGTCAGTGGCATAGGGAACACGTGCAACATGTAAGATGAACTCATCGGCACGAATGACACCGGGTCACTTCAAGCCTTAAGCTGCATTGCCCCGGGGCACTTTACGCTACCGTATAAAGCAGCCCAACTCTGTGCAGCTCCGGCTAAGATGGAAGTCAGTGCCCCAGTGTAATTGGTGTTAGAGGAGTTCATCTCGCGTTTTACACTGGGATAGCTGAGCTCCCGGCTAGCAGAAAAAAAAAAATGTTCTTGCCTTATCCTCGTTACCCCGTCTTTCATACATGTGTGTGTCACCATCGGAAGCCAGTGGGACGGTTGCTTAAGCTGGGATTGAAACACACACACACACACACACACACACACACACACACACACACACACACACACACACACACACAAAACACGATTGACAGCCTCATTCCTATCCTTGCAGGTCTGCCTGAGTATTTTCTCCGACTTCGCCGAAATCCACACTGAATGGAAGGACGAGAAGGGGATGGGGTGGTCCCCTGGCTACTCCACACAGACTGTCCTCATGAACCTGGTGGCCTTTCTGGCCGAGACAGCTGGCAGCTTTGAGAAGAGCCAGAACAGTGCAATCAGCAAGCGCTTCAAATGCAGTGACTGCGGTCACAAGTACAGTGAACCGTTCCCGCCTCTCAAACCTACCGACGGCTTGGCACACCAAGAAGGTACGTCATGTTACTGTTTTGTAACACTTATCTTGACAAAACCAGAAAAGAGCCTGGCCTGCATTGTCCAAACGAAATTGTGGCATAGCAGTACAAGTCGGATCATAGTTGTAGTACAAGTACTTCAGCAGCCATGCTGCAGGTAGCCGTACGTTGCACATTGGCGAATACAAGCCATATCAGTCAGGGAAACGGTATGCATAGATGGGGCTTTTTTTTAAGGATGGGTGGGTGTTTGGGGGTTTAACGTCCTTTTCCACCACATAGGGTGATATCAAAGACGGGGCAACGATGAAAACGCCAGCACAAATATTTGGCCCCAGCGGGGATCGAACTCACGACCCGAGCATTAGAAGTCCAACACTCTACCATTCGACCACCCCGGCTCCCCTTTTTTTTAAGGAACCATTGCTACCAGTACAAGGCTTTAAACAGGGAGACCTGTTATGGAATAGTTGCGCTTGTGGCCGAGCCTGTCCGCCCAAACTAGCCTATCTTAGAGATTAGTATAGCTGCTAATGCAACACACTGAGGTGTGATGGCTGTGCGAACGAGGAAAACTCAACCGTCCGTATATGATGTCCGCCATGTTTGTCGATTGTCGTCAGCGACACTGCCACCGGCTACTGTGTTTTGGCTCCAACCAGCTGAACGCAAGCCTGTCTCAGTGTCCGTGCATGTCTTTGTGCATGTGTGTTAGTGGTGAGATGCTAAACAACACCAAAACCGCTCAAAACGATCTTAGAGCCTAAAAATGGTAGCAATGGGGCCTTTAATAAGAATTTGAGAGAACTGATGACAATTTACAATAATTTCTCATAAAGGGCAATAGGTTTTACCTCCTAATCTTTTTGCGTTAGTTGCAAATTTCCAGAGGTGATTGAAAAGGGTGTAACCCAACACGAACAAGGCAGTAAGTACATGTATCATTGCATCATTGCATCACAGGTATCAGAGCAGACGACTCTCATCAAGGCCACGCAGCAGACATACCCGACATCATCGACTACATCTCCAAGGAACGATTCGTTCTGCGCATGCCCAAGTCACGTGATCAGCTATACGGTTACGGATTGGTCGTTTCCGGCCCCCCTCACCGGCCAGCCCTGACCACACCGTGCGAGTTTCTGTCTGGAGAGTCGTTCTTCAACATGCAGACCTCGGTCGGGGTGGTGCACAGCACACTGAAGGAAGAGCTCAAGTTCTTTCTGCCCATGTACATCCATCCCACACACGGCACGGCCATCAAGGTGGGACTTGCATCTCTCCCTGTGTCTCTTTATTTCGTGTGTGCTTTTCGAAACGGCAAGTTCGAAAATTGGTCAATAGACCGACAACATTTTGCCGTTGTCAAATAAAGGTTCACTGTTCGACAAAGCGTGTGCGATTAATTTTTTTTTTTTTTTGAAACTCAAGATGTAAAAATACTAATGAGGGTTACTACAGACTTTTCCTTATGAGCTTTGGGTGTTTTCTGTCATGCACTAAAAGGTTGGGTTTTCTAAAATTGCAAAGATTAGCTCATATAATTATTTAAAAAGAAAAAGGTGCGGGAGGACGGGATGTGACCGGAAGGATCGAGAAGTGTGTGTGTGTGTGTGTGTGTGTGTGTGTGTGTGTGTGTGTGTGTGTGTGTGTGTGTGTGTGTGTGTGTGTGTGTTCGTTCTGCACACTCAGGCGTTTTTGTCCATGAAAGCAATTCAGCTTACCGAATGACCGTATACGGACCTGCAATAAACCTAACCAAACTTTCAAATGCTGTTTACAGGACACGTTCGAGAACACTATGCTGGCCGTGGGGAAGATCCTGCCGTCTGTAGACAAGAGCACGTCGTTTGAAGAGATCGTGGTAAAGACCATCCCTAACCTGATGGCGGCCACAGTGGTGGAGTTCTCCAAGGGCACACAGCACACCAGCGACAACAGCCTCAACGGCTACTTCGCCCTCCACCGCCTGCTGCTGTGGGCGCTCGACACCTACCCCAAGCTACAGCAGCTGGTCGACGCCAAACTGCAGGTACAGTAGACGAAGATTAAGCGTGGTATTGCTACCATGACTAAGTTTTATACAGAGAGACTTCATTTTTTGGAAGAGTTTGCGCTTGTGACCGCACGTTTGCACTCGAAATAGTCTATCTTAGAGATTAGTAGAGCTCCGAATGCAACATTTGATGGCCGTGCAATCGAGGAAAACTCAGCTACAAGGTCGAGTGCAGTAACCACACTGTCACTGTCACTGTCACTGCCGGCTACTGCGTTTTTACTTCACTCAGCTGAACGCTAGTCTGTACATGTATTTGTGCGTGTGTTTTAGTGGTGTGATCCTAGACAGCTCAGAACGACATGCCAGCTGAATTCCTTAAAAAAATCATAGGGCCTTTTAGTTATTCTTCCACAAAGCTTGGCTGTTGGCAAACTTCTGTGACAGTGTTTCGTGTGCTGGCCCCTATCCCTCCAGTCATCTTGCCAGGATAACGTATGTTCTAAAGATGGTCTTTTCTTACGATCCCTACAGGATTTCATCGCACGGGCAGAGGGCCGAACCAAAACAGCCTGTCCCAACTTCGGAGAATGGCTGATGTTGCTCTCGGCCTCTGAAAAATACAAGTATGTATGCAGCACTTTCGTCTGTTGTTTGTCTAGGGTTCCTGATGCAATATGGCAGCAGCATTGCTTTTTTTGTACACTCCACCCACCCACCCACCCACCCCTCCTCGCTCCCCAAGCATCCCTAACTTCCGCCGTAGTATGGTATGTCTGTTGTTTGTCCATTGTTCTTGAGGCAATATGACAGTGTATTGTTTCCTCACCCCCCCCCCACCCCCATCCCCCACCCTCACCCCTCCGCTCCTTCCTTCTACCCACCCCAGTTTGAAGGACAGACTCTTTAGCACATCACTCCATTAATCATCTGCACCCCCCCCCCCCCCCGCTATACTATTCTTCTTTTAGGGGAGCCAGGATAGCCGAATGGTAGAGCGTTGGACTCCCAATGCTCGGGTCGTGATTTCGAATCCCGGCTGGGGCCACATAGTTGTGCTAGCCTTTTTTCTCGTTGCCCCGTCTTTGATATCCCCCACACTTGATGGAAAAAGACGTAACACTCCCAAACACCCACCCACCCTATCCTTCTCTCAGATACATTTCCTAAGCGTCGTAAGCACACATTGTGAAAGTAACCAACCACCTTCCATTCTCTCTGCCTAGCTGGAAGATGGCAGCCGACACGTGTGTGGAGGAGACGTTCCGGCGGAACGTGATGTGGTACGTGAAGGATGACGTCAAGCTGGGCTACCTGGACACGGACTCTGCCTACAGACTCCAACACACGTTCGCTCGCACCGAAGTCAGCAGGAAGGTCCTTGCTTTCCAGGTGAGCGCACACTGAGCCATCCTGAAAAAAAGTTGCAGACGCGCGTGGGTTGCGTATAGAGGACTATGTACAATATTTAATAACCTAGTAATAGCCTGTTACTGTAAGCCTACTGCTGGTTAGTCGGCGAGCGGTGATGGTGGGGGGATGGGGGTGGGCGGTGATGACTTGAGGCGACCACACAACGACAACTAGTTAGCTAGTTTTGGGCACTCAGTCACTACTTCGCTCCCTTTGACCTCTCTAGAAAATCGGGGAGCCGGGATAGTCGAATGGTAGAGCGTTGGACTTCAATGCTCGGGTCGTGAGTTCGAATCCCGGCTGGCGCCAAGTATTTGTGCTGGCCTATTTCTCGTTGCCCCGTCTTTGATATCACCCGTACGTGGTGGAAAAGGACGTTGAACTCCCAAACACCTACCCACCTCTTTAGAAACTCGTTTTTGAAATATAAAACATTTGCCGTTACCTTTGTCCTGTTCTGATGTGCAGGTCCTGTTTCTGGACATCGCGTTGCCTAGCGACAAGACCCGAGCTGAGGTTGTCGCCCGCTACGATGCGCACTACGGGTTTCCCACCCCGGAAATGGTATCGGAAATGAAGGCGGCCTGTGACAGAATCAAGAACGACGTGAAAACCTACGACGACTGGTTCAGAGTAAGCCTGCTTGCTATCTGTCTGTGTTAGATGACTGGTTCAGTTGATTTGTTTGTTGGTTGGATGATTGGTCGTCTGCTTGGATGGTTGATTGCTTGGTTGGTAGGTTGGTCGGCTATAGGTGGTTGGCGTGTTGGCTGTTTGCTTGGTTGGTTTTTGTTTTAAATCAGGTGCCCATGCCGTTATAGAAGGATTTTTGTCTTTCTTTCTTCGCTTCCTTTTTTTAAATTGAATTTTGTTTTGGGGTTTCTTTTGTCCTAATCTGGGTTATGCCCGTAGCCAAGGGTTAAATTAATCACGAGTTTTACATACGGGCCCAGGCCCTGACCATATGGCTCTGGATATTTTTGTATAATTATATTCCTTTTGTTTTTTCACTTGGTATGTTATTTTATGTTTAGGCGCTTGCAACTATTATTTATTACTATTTTACAGCGCTATATAAGAATTATTATTATTACTATTACTATTATTACTACGATTATTATTATTATTACTATCATTAATTCCTCAGATTCTCAAGATGGAGCCGTGGACGAGGGCTAAACTGACAGAGAAGCTTGTGGACGGAGTGAGATATTCCATCCACACAGACGGCTACCACATGACCAATCCGCACAATGCAGGCGGGTGGACGAAAGTGCTGCTCAAGTACAGAGGTCAGGAAAACCACGGAGCCCGAGGAGGGGGTGCTGACCGTAGACGCCAGAGCAACCAAGGACGGTGGAGGGGGGACGAGCGAAGATCCGCTGGTATGCAGCGGTCAGGATGGTCTCGCAGGAACTAGATGGGTTGATATCCATACGCACGCAGAGAGAGAGAGGTATATGTGGCTTTACGCCGCGCTGGCACTGAACAGAGACTATTTCGCGGCAGAGGAGAGTTTAAGGGAGCAACAGACATGTGAATGGACGAATAGAGGCAGAAAAAAAAAGACGGAGAAAAGAGAAATAGAGGTAGGCAAGCTGAGCCGGCGAAATCAGCCCCGCCACCGCAAGAACTGTGTCTTGACACGTGAAGGCGAGCCCACTGGGCAGAGAGCGAGAGAGTATTTTGGTGTATAGGCAGATAACTACACAGTTACGTTAATCATCATATTAATTTGAGTGAAGTGTGAGAGAGCCCGACTTCGCCGCACTAAAGGTACCGAGGCTACTTCAGGTAGACTTTGTCGTCCCACAGAAGCAACTGATTAGGGCAACGCGAGAGCTGCTGCTAGCTGGACTGCTTAATCTTGTTACCTATTACTTTGATTTTTTTTTTCTATCGTATCACTGACACGGATTGACACAACTGAGTGTTTTTACATTACCAAAGACCCTATTAGTAACGTAGGGTCTTTGACATTACCATGTTGATGATTTATAGGCTATGATCAAATTTTGTATATTTTCCGCTACCTTTACGTATGTATGTCCTTGGTGCTGAGTCATACCTTTTGGCGTATTACCCATGGATGATTTTGAACTGTGATAGCTGTCCTTAAAAGGTTGTATTCCTAGCTAATTTTCCCTTCCGTGTTTAACACACACACACAAAAAAAAAGGGATAAAAAATGATTATCCACGAATGTGAAGTATTTTTCATTGTTATTCAGAATATCGTTTTCACATTTGTTTATCAGCCGTTAACTTTAATTTCCTCCTATCCGTCATATCCCTCTCTCTCTCTCTCTCTCTCTCTCTCTCTCTCCCCTCTGTGAAAAACGGTGCAGGAGAAAGGGATGGGTGTAGCCTGACATGCGTAAGTTTATTTCCTGCATTTCTTGTGAATACAATCAAGGGAAATCCCACGAGTGGTTGGATTTTCAATTTCTAATGAGTGTTTCTTTTTCTTTCTTTTTTTTTTCTTCGCAAGAGTTCGCAAACTCCACGTAAAATTGTCATTGTTTATTTCAGTGCGACATATACATGGCGTACTTTGAACCCTTTATGAGGCCCCTGGGTAAGCTAGTCAATTTCTTTTCATGTGTGACGTATAAAATCACGTGATGGTTTAACCTTGCACGTGCCGCTTACCAATAGGAGTATGTACACATTCATCCCCAGAGACGTCAGTGTCACGCTTTGTTTGCCAGGACCACGGGCCGGGGTCCGTGTCCGCGACTCATTTCAGTAGAGGTGTAGTGATCCGTTCAACTGAAATGGGGAAAGACGGGTGGGCTTTACCGCCGAGAAAATATGCGAGTTCGACCAAAGCCGGTTTTCTAATCTGTCACTACTGTTTACTTCACCTTTAGCTAAATTTCCGAGTGATAACAATAATAATGTTTCTGGGAAGTACTCTCTCTCTCTCTCTCTCTCTCTCTCTCTCATATTTCAGTATTATATCAGTGATGTGTGTTTACAAAGGTCGCACCTGTTTGTGAATGCGTTTGGACCTGATGGACGATTTTCTCTATGGTTTTGTTTCTTGTAGTTTAGTGCATAACTTTCCGTGTTGACTTTTTTCTTTTATATTTTGTAGATAGTCTCTGTAGTATTAGCAACGGCATGTTTGCAAACTTGGCGAATTTCTGTCAAAACTTTTGCTGTTGATAAATAAAATTTCATCCTCATCCTCATCATCTGTTGCGTGAATGTACTTTTAACCCTTTGCGAGGTCGCTGGGGAAGTTCGTCAGTTTCTCTTGGTGTGTGACGCCTGACTGACGTCATGTGATGGTTTATCCTGCAAGTGCCGCTTACCAGTTGGGGGTATGTACACAACTCCAGTGACGCCAGTGTATGCACACAGAAGGTGTATGGTTTTCTACGCTGGATGCTCCTCCCCCCCCCCCACCATGCATTTTGGGAAGTAATAATAATAATAATAGTATTGTATAGGCGCTTTTCCCAATTTCATGAATCGGCTCAAAGCGCCGCGAACTGAACCCAACACGCACGCTCACGTGAATCACACGCATCCTCTCACACACTGGACATAACACATTACAATCACGTGGTGCGAAGGGTCAGCTCAGCTATTTAAATTTCGGAATTTAGAATTGCATTTATTTTTTCAAATTTGGTGGGCTGAACATTTCCAAAGTAGAGGGGGAAGGAAGCCGGAGTACCCGGAGAGAACCCCCGACGATCGGCCCGAATGAACGGTGCCACATCCGAGAAGGAAAAATTCTTCGCCCCGAATGGGACTCGAACCTCTGACCTCTCGCATTGGTGACAAGTCTCTTAACCACTAGACCACCGACCGCCCCGGTAAACTCAAACTCTCTCTCTCTCTCTCTCTCTCTCTCACACACACACACACACACACACACACACACACACACACACACACACACACACACACACACACACACACACACACACAGGGAGAGAGAGAAGGGGGTTGGGGGATCCTTGTCGATGTCAAACCAGGGAACTGAACTATAGGGACATGATGGCTTCCGGTAGACTTTGTCGTCACAACGCAGTGACTGAGTAAGACAATGCAAGAATTGATGCAAACTGCAATGTTTGTTGTTGTTGGTGTTTTCGTTCTGTTTTGTTTTGTTTGCTTTTTCTTTCAAATGGGATTTTACTTAAGCTGACTTTTTCTTTTGGTCATTTACGGTCATGTCACTCAAGGAACTAATAACACTGTTACTTTATGTGATGAAATTGTGTGTTTTCCATAATCTTTACGTGTGTATGTCCTTGTTGTTGAGTCACATCTCATCACGTATTACTCATAGATGACTTTGTTGTTCGAACTGTGATAGCTGCCTTTAAAACGTCGTCTTTCCCGCTAATTTGTTATTCCGTCTTTAAAAACAATGATGTGATTATCCAAGAATGCGAGGTATTTTTCATTGTTATTCAGGATATCGTTTTGCCATTTGTTTATCGGCCCGTTCCGTCAGTTTCCGTTCTATCCGTCGTATGTGTCAGGCTATTTGACCTCTCTCTCTCTCTCTCTCTCTCTCTCTCTCTCTCTCTCTCTCTTCAGTTTTGATTTGATAATGCTGATTATTATGATACTATTGTGTGTGTGTGTGTGTGTGTGTGTGTGTGTGTGTGTGTGTGTGTGTGTGTGTGTGTGTGTGTGTGTGTGTGTGTGTGTGTGTGCTTACTTACTTACTAAGTTTCTGCAGTTTAGCAACGGCAAGGTTGTAAACTGGCCGATGGCCAAAATTTTCTACCGTTGAAAAATAAAGGTGTGTCACTGTCATTGTCATCATTGTCATTGTCATTGTCATTGTCTGTCTGTCTGTCTCCGAGCTGTCTCTGTCTCTCTCTCTCTCTCTCTCTCTCTCTCTGAAAAGTGGGAGGATGGACGGGGGTGGGGGGTGCTGTTGAGTCAGATATTTATTAGTTTTTCCCTGCACTTCTTGTAAATACAGTTAAGGGAAACCCCCGAGTGGTTGGATTTTCAAACCTCTAATGAGTGTCTTTTCAAGTTTTCTTACAGAAAAAATGTAAAACTGCCAATGGTTTTTTTTCTTTGTTTGTTTGTTTTTAAGTGCTGTACTGATGTATGTACTTTGAACCCTGTTCGAGTCCTCTGGGTAAGTTGGTTAGTTTCTGCTAGTCTGTGACGTCAAGTCTCGTGACACGTGATGGTTTAACCTGCACGTGCCGCTTACGATCCGATGCGGGTATGAACACAACTCTAGTGACGTCGGTGTCACGCTCTGTTTGTCAGGATCACTGAGCAGAATGCCGGGGTCTCAGTTACCGAACAAGGAAATCACGGTGGGGTTTACCGAAGAAATGTGCGGGTTCGAACAAAAGGTTTCTAAACAGGTGTTGACCTCATTTTAGCAAGAGACTTACCGAGTGAACTTAATAATAATGCCGGTTTTGCGTAACATGTAAGTACGCAGGCATAAGGTTATTGGTTTTCGTGGCTTGCTGTGATCACCCAAATTGCATACTCTGGAAAGCACTGCAAAAACACACACACACACACTCTCTCTCTCTCTCTCTCTACTGTAGCAACTGATAGTAGTTTAGCAACCGTGTGTGTGTGTAGAGTAGCAAGGACAAGATGTAAGACAGGTCTGCGCACCTAATCTTCTATCCTTGGAAAATAAAGTGTCATTGTCATTGTCATTGTCATTGTCTCTCTCTGTTGGAGGGAAATCAGTCGGGGGAGGGGGCGAGTTTCAATGTTTTTATGACTCAGTTTGGCTTCGCTGGATTTCTCTCTCTCTCTCTCTCTCTCTCTCTCTCTCTCTCTCTCTCTCTCATTTATTTTTCCTTTGCTCATATTCTCGTAGTTTAGAAACGGCAAGTTCGAACATGGTATTTCTGCCAAAACTTTTACCTATGGAAAAATAAAGATTATTGTCATTGTCACTGGCATTCTCTCTCTCTCTCTCTCTCTCTCTCTCTCTCTCTCTCTCGGGGAGCCGGGGTGGCCGAATGGTAGAGCGTTGGACTTCTAATGCTCGGGTCGTGTGTTCAGTCGTATCCCGGCTCAGTGGGGCCAAATATTTGTTCTGGCTTATTCATCGTTGCCGCGTCTTTGATATCACCCGTATGTGGTGGAGAAGGACGTTAGATCCCGGAACACCCAACCACCCTCTCTCCCTCCCCCTTTTTCGGAGGTACGTAACCTTACTCCTATCCCCCCCCCCCAGCCCCCACCCCCCCCCCCCCCCCCAAAAAAAAATTACCCCAAAGCGAAACCTCGTCACTACCATGTGACATCTTCCAATCACAATTAACGGCCTGTGTTTATCTCAACAGTCATGTTTTCGAGAAGTGAAATCTGTACACTGAAAAGCGCGGTCAAAACGTGGCTTTGAATAGCTGAGCCCCTGCTACATATAATTGGAAAGATTCGGTTTCCGTACGCCGCCCGCGGGTCGTGTGAATTAGGCCGCGAGGAGTGAGTCATACGGAAGACTTTACGGTAGCTATGTTAAAAGGTAAATACTAAATTCCATTACCCGTAACTGACAAACCGAGCAAAAATTCGAGTAGAAGGAAATATTGCTGGTTGGTTAGTGAGTTTAAATATATATGTATGCATCAGTTTGTGATTTACGTCTGGCAAATTTAGTTTAAGCGGTGAGGAAGAGAGTGGGGTGTATGTGAAGTGGGGAGGGGGGGGGGGGGTAAACGCCGCGGAGGTCTCTGTGATATTCAGCGATGTCGGGGTTAACTTGATTCAGTAGAAGAACCTTCCATCCAGATCCTTGTAGCCATGCACGTCAGTTTTGATTCTATGAACTGCTTTGTTGAATGTGATGCTCGCTCCCCATTGCATTGTGAATACCATTAATCACGCGCGCGCGCACGTGTGTGTGTGTGTGTGTGTGTGTGTGTGTGTGTGTGTGTGTGTGTGTGTGTGTGTGTGTGTGTCTCTGTGTGTGTGTGTGTGTGTCTGTGTGTGTGTGTGTCTGTGTGTGTGTGTTAAAATGGTGTAAAAATTATAGTAAAATATTCGTTGCTGCTTTGTTGTGTAAATAAAATGGAAAAAATACTAGTTTTGCATTATGATTTGCTCGCAGTGAGATTGCAAACAACACTCAAAAGCTAAACTGGAAATGAATTTTCACACACACACACACACACACACACACACACACACACACACACACACACACACACACACACACACACACACAAACACACACACACACACACCACATGTGCTCTGGTCTTGTTACGATCTCAAAAATCAAAACGTCAAGGTACTGCAAGAAGCACAATTTTTATTTATTTAAAACATAAATCCATTTCATTGTTCACAACATTTTCTTCTGGGAAAACAAACAAACAAACAGCTGAATGGTCCCTGATGGGAGAATTGTCCATCGGAAAATCTCAAAAGCCCGAAAGTACCACTCTCAAACATAAAAACGATATCCACAGCTACACCCCTGATAGTTACAAAATGCTGCCACGTGTGTGCATATAAGAACAGTAACGTTTCAAACTCCTCAGAATGAATAAAAGATCCAGAAAGGCGTTGGAATGCGACGCGAAGAGCTAAAAACTGCACACAGTGTACCCACACATTAATAATAAAAAAAATGCCATGTTGAGAGATGCTAAACGTATCAATTAAAACAGCAAGGTGACGAAAAGGCATAAAAAATGATACACTTGATACACAGAGCAGGTAAAACCAAAATTATCCAGAATCTGCATAACCCAATATCGAACCATTGGAAGGAATGTAACAACAACAACAACAAAAAAACAACCCAACACTTTAACAATAGACACATTCACTGAACATTCAGACAAAGGAGACACATTCATTGAACATTCAGACAAAAAAGGGGTATGTAGTTAAAAACAAAATACCGCACAAAAACAACAATAAATATAATTATGATGACCACATGCACGAGTGTGCGCAGTATTACACATAATAGTTCTGTATATAGACATGCTGTGCAATGTTATTTTACAAATCATACTTTAGGACAGTCTGTACATGGCAAGGTTCACGGTCAAAAGACGCAATGTTACGTACATATTTAGACTATTGTAGTCTACATATGGATGTTAAAAAAACATCAACCATGATTGACTGACTGACAGCCAGCGAGCATAAACAAGAGCACGAGTATATCATCACAATAAAGGGATGGAAACGCGTCTCGTAACACAAAGCACAGACGAGATATACATACTACAAGTTGGAAACGGAAAGTGCATATACAGAAAATTCCCAGAAAAAAAAAGACAAGATAAGATAACATAAGATAAGATAACATAACATAAGATAAGACAGATTTCTTCGCTCCTTAGTTACAAACAAGATGAATTTGTTTTGCTCCTCTTTATAAAAACAGATGTATACACAAACATACCATGGAAATACAAAACCGACATACATGTATACATCACACAAAAAGGTCAAAACATGGTAAGTACTGGCCAAAAAGCAAGAGAGCTGACCCACAAACAAGCAAACTTTTTAAAAAATCATGGAAAAGGTCAGCAAACACTGGCCAAGGTTCTACACACTGACAGTCTTTGACAAAACTTTCTAGTTGATTTACAGATAATAGCCACTCACTTTACATGATCTTCATTTTTTTTTTTACAAGAATCTCTTATGCAAATGTCCCAGCGTCACAACAGGAAACTGGAAGAAAGAGTAAATTTACAGTGTAGTCATCGGTCAGTGTCAGACTGTCACAAACAACAATCTGTTCGCAATAATCATTGGCAAAAACATTTCCCAAGCAAGGACTAACAAAAATACAATCACACAAACAAACAAGCAAAAACTGACGAGCGTGGAAACATTAAGCTATGTGCGTCTCAGTATCAAGAATCTCCAAGTCTCTTTTCCACTAAAGAGGGACAGCAAGCGGTGATCACATTGTCCGTTCGTTCTTTTCGCTGTTCAGGAAAAAAAAATCAAGGGAAGCCATCAATTAAATGAAATAATTTTAGTCGGAGTTGTCTTCCACTTCTTACTGTTGTCATATTTCGAGAAGGCATCAGCCGATGTGCTTGCTGTTTCGTCCTGTCAACGTGACTTCTAGAATTTAATTTACCACGTCTCTGCCCTTCTAAACTGAGATTCACAAAACAGGCCACTAATACACTTCACATCGGCGTGCATCCATTAGTTCTGCCGTGTTCCTGGTTTGTTGTTGTTGTTGGTGTCGTTACAAACTTTATTGGTGCGCCGTTTGTAAGTGGTTGGCAGCACCCTGAGAAACTCTTCGATCTTTTCAATAATGACGTACATGACCTGGCGAGCAGCCTTTTTCTGATTCTGACGCAGGTCTTTTGGTACCTCACGGTCTTCTACGTAATCCAGCGGTGACTTCGACAGTGCCTCGCTGAGCTTGCAGGCGATGTTCATGAGTTTCTCGCGCAGGTCTTTCATTATGACTCCCACTTTCTTCGTTTTGCCTTTCAGTTTGAGTGTGGGATGGGCCATGTCGATGTAGTGAACATAGCTGACGATCTGAAGGATATCGTCTACAGCTTTCATCTGAGGACAGAACGAAGAGACAATGTGAAAGAAACAACCAAAGAGGGTTCAGGCTGCACCTGCGAAGAAAAAGGCAGAAAACCAGGAGGATGGAAATGTCGTGACCATGTTAAACATGTTATGAAATGAACTCCCGCTGACACAGGTCATTCTGGTAACACTAGACGTAAATGATATGATTTTTTTTAAATAGAAGAAAATCATATATAGGTAAAATAGGAAATAAAAGAGATGAATTACGGAGTTCTTCATGATAGCCGGTGCGATAAAATGTAAGTAAAATGTAACTGAAATGTAAGTATTGGTCCTGAACTGAAGGGGAACAAGTTCAAATCACAAATCTCGTACAAAACGAGGCTTCCTGAGATGAAGCGCCGCCATTTTCATTGAAAATGAGAGAACCGACCTCCAACTGGAAGACGCACCAAAGACACAGATAAAAGAAATCGCACCTTTGTACCGAAACGGCGAAAACCCCAGAGTTATACATACAGCTCAGTCGGCTATTCAGAAAGTTCGGCGGCAGTGAGGGCAAAAAGGTAAAATCGTGCCGACACTCATGGTCAAGGGCGGGACTATGCGGAAATGAAGGTGAGGTGGAGCGGGGGGGGGGGGGGGGGGATCTGTACTTACCTCTCCTTTGTTCAGACCCTTTCGCTTCCTGTTGGGTTTGACACGGGTTGTCAGATTGCACCGCAAATTTTTTACTTTACGGTCCCAGTGTTTAGCAGCCCAGCGGATCGCCTGCGGAGGAAAATTACGACATGATGTTCAGTGAAGGAGAGTTAGTGTTAGGGCTTAACTCCGCGTACGTAAGAAAGACAGGGGAGCCGGGGTGGTCGAATGGTAGAGCGTTGGACTTCTAATGCTCGGTTCGTGAGTTCGATCCCGGCTGGGGCCAAATATTTGTGCTGGCTTTTTCATCGTTGCCCCGTCTTTGATATCACCCTATGTGGCTGGGTGATGAACAAATGATGCAAACTGGTCAGTCTACTGGTCAGTATAAAACTAGGACAAGGACGGGACCTTCAAGCAAACTTCTCGAACTTCCGATTACCCCCAAAAAGTGTAGTATCATGGTAAAACAAAGATAAATACTAGGTGTATATAATTATGTACAGGTTGGAGAATTGCTGAAGAAAAACAAAAGACTGAAACCTAGGTCGGGGTGCAGAGGCAGCAATGACAGCCCCACTTAAGAAAACAAATTTTAGAATTTTTAGACGCATTCAGTAGCATTTGGTGGCACCCAAAAGTAAAATCCAGCCTTGGTACTGACATGCAAGACTTCAAAGATGAATCTAGACTGACCCATATGGTCTTACACGTATCATGCTACATTACTGTGTATCAGTCATTATCAGTGTCACACCACAGCGATTTAACTTGACTGATCAGTACTGGACGGAATGTTTTCATAGATAAACTTTTTTTTGTACATAGTAAAAGTATGAAAATATACCATACCATATGGGACAGTCCAGCTTCACGTTTGCATGTCAGTACCAAGGCAGTAAAATTTTTAAGGGGAGCCGGGGTGGTCGAATGGTAGAGCATTGGACTTCTAATGCTCGGGTCGTGTGTTCGATCCCGGCTGGGGCCAAATATTTGTGCTGGCTTTTTCATCGTTGCCCCGTCTTTGATATCATCACCCTATGTGGTGGAAAAGGACGTTAAACCCCCAAACACCCACCCACCCGTATAATTTTTAAACCTGTTCAACGTACCCTGCTGTTGTACAGCAGTTTTTGTGTCAGATCGCCGGCCTCTTTCGTTGTGACATCCAGAGCTGACTTGTTCAGGCATCTGTCACGTGCAGTTTTGGCGACCTGATCATTGGACAGTTTGGCGTTTTTCAGGATATCCGATTGAAGGGCCGACAAGGACGACGGATTTGCAGAGCAAGGGCTCACCAGAAGTCTTGAGACAGACTTCCACCAGTCTCCCTGGTTTCTGTTCTTTTTCCCAGCCAGGGAGAAGTCGACCAGCACTGCTCCCCACAGTACGCCGCCTGCCACAAATCGAGGATACAGTTAATAAGGAAAGAATAAACAACAACAACAACAACATGTAATATCCTAGAGGCTTCACTGGGAGCCGGGATAGCCGAATGGTGGGAGCGTTGGACTCTCAATGCTCAGTTCGTGAGTTCGAATCCCGGCTGGGGTCAAATAATTATTTGTACTGGCCATTTTCTCGTTGCCCCGTCTTTGAGATCACCCTTACGTGGTGAAAAAGGACGTTAAACTCCCAAAAACCTACTCCTAGAGGCTGTACAGAAGATAACTATTGTTTTCTAAGTGTTGCGCTTGGAGAGTGAACCTGCATTCTCGAAATGATGTAGTTTAATGATGAACAGAGTAATAGTTATACACTAGCGCATGCTGCAAGGACTGGAAACAATGGTTTTCCCTGACTGCTGATAATTAGACTGCGTTGGTATAGTTCGCCCCCTTGTGTCATTTCCACCTGCTGTAAATGCACTGCGACCGTCTGAACAACATAGCGATTGCTCCATTACCACAAGATAACCCCAACCCTAAATCTAAACCTAACCCTAAACCTAAACCGATCTAAGCAGGCGAACTCTACTAAATGAGTGTGGCTGTGTTGGCACAGTTCGCCCAATACGGTCCAGGGGTGCGAACCATACTACCTGAGCGATAAGTAGCCCTATGTTAGATTTGTTAAAATGCTAAAAAAAAAAAAAAAAAGTAGCCAGAAGCAACAAAAAAGAAATACATGTAAACAGACCACTTGTCCAGGACGACATAGTCATCTCACAGTCAACAGTCAACGTTTCGGCCTGTGCCTTCGTCAGGACAAACAATAACAAATGTTATGGGGTCTATTCTCCGTTATTCTTTGTCGTGACGAAGGCACAGGCCGAAACGTTCATTGTTGACTGTGAGATGAGTCGTCCAAGATATGAGATTATATATTTCTTTTTTTCTTTTTTCTTTTTTGCATCTAGTTGTTCGTACTTCCACAACACACCAACAGCTTAGTTGTAGAATTTGAATGTTCGACCGCTCGCGCAAAGTGTAAACAACATTGTATCGCATTAAGAGCTGTACTAATCATCAAGATAGAGCATTTCGAGCGTACAGGGGCACCCACAGGCGAAACTGTTCCAAAGCATAAACTGGCTTAGTAAACGTGAAAATAGCTCTGCAAGACGCCTTCATCAGGCGGACAGACAAATACAAGGACAACGCAAAATATGATCTCGATTAGTTCATTGCTGGTTAGTTTCCTGAGTTTTTCTATTAAACGGGCAGTTGATAACTTTCCTGAGCTCTTGTGCCTTGGTTGTTTGTAAGATTCTATCATCCCCATTCAGGCTAGTAGTAAATATGATACACCCACAATGGAAGAAATGCTACTCACAGACGAGAAACAAGAATTGTGTGCGAGAGAACATCTTCATACCAGACCTCTGTCAGAGAATGACTGACTGAAATCCTTCGGTCCAGATATCAAGTTTTATTCCCATCTCCTCTGAAAAACCCTTTTATTTTTGTCACTGACTTAGAAGCGGTTAGTTCGAGAAAAAAAAATGAAGTATGATATGTACTTGTGGTTTCTGGTGAACAGGACACAGAGTAATTAACACAGTCTGTGACTGATCCGATCAAGTTTCCGTGTGGCAACTGACTCGCCTTATTATGGAACCAGGTAATCGTTCAGTGGATGCGGCGTTTTGAGAAACCTTTTGATCATCGGTAACAAGTTGAAGCATGAGAATAAAAATAACTGCCCTCGACATTAGCTCGAAGAGCTCAGCTAATTAAAACGGACAGGTAAGTCTGGAACGCTACCGAAACAAAACAAAACAAAACAATTGGTTGTATCTAATTTTAGGTCATTGTGAAACACTTGATGTGTTTCGTGGGTACTGATGCTGCTGTCACTAGGATTCGTCGTGAGGCGAGAGCTTGGTGCTCGAATTTACCTTAGGGGAATGCCCTTTAGTGCGACTGCGAAAACCCACAGTGGACAAAATACCACCTGACTCAGCAACCGGCCCGCGCACTGCTTCCTAGCTGCACTACCTGCACTTGACAAAGATTATCGATCTTCTGGCTCACGTCAGCAGACGTAAACTAGGGACCGGCACTAAATGTGCTTGACGGGTTGGTTATTACATGTAATACATAGTCGCCATTTTGCGCTTCACAGATGAGCCACGCTGGCGTCTGAAACCGAGATACCATCTCCTGTGTGTTAGACGTCCCTGTGTGCTCATCGGGTGAAGCGAGGACCGATGGGGACTGGCCTAAACGAACATTGTACAGGTTGGCTGTTCTCGTTTGTGCATAGTCGCCATTTTGCTCTGTATAAGCCGGCATCTGAAGCCGAGATATCGTTTATTGCAAGTTGTTGGACGTCCCAAGGCGGTCATCAGGCAAAGGGGGAACCCACGCAACACTGAGCCGGCCCGGATTTCACCAGACATACTCGTAGTCAAAAGGTCAACGCAGCCAGGATTTCTAGTCGTTCTTCTCTGTTACGTGTGCCCCCAAAACGGCCTTCCTTCTCCAGACAGCTGATATGGGTATGGTGGGATATGACAATCATAGCAGTTTTACAAGTCAGTTTTGTTTGTTTTCAGGCTCTGTGTGTGTGTGTGTGTGTGTGTGTGTGTGTGTGTGTGTGTGTGTGTGAGAGAGACTGAGAGGGAGAGAGAGCTGAGTTAGTGGGTTGAGGTGTGGTAACAGCTTTGCTTTGTTTTCCCTAGAAGCTGAAGAAGGACACTGTTCAGTACAAAGAAAATACATGCAACAATGTGTTGTTTTGTTTCTGGCCACCATTGTCTGTCAAGTTACGAAGTTGTGTGTGTGTGTGCCTGTGTGTCAGTGTGCCTCTGTGTGTGTGTGTGTGTGTGTGTGTGTGTGTGTGTGTGTGTGTGTGTGTGTGTGTGTGTGTTTAAAAATGTGTGAAAACGTTTCACGCTTTCCGGTGATACAAGCTCTAGGGAGGGTAACTACGACTGTCAGTAGGAAACCATGTTGATCGCTGACGATACAACCATTGTCACTTTACGTGACTACACCACCGGGAGGATCGGTCACATCCGTCCGCTGTGCAACTTGAATGAAAGTTGTGAAAGACGGCGCATTGTTTCCGTAATAGCTTAATCCAGTGACAGCAAACAATCAACAGTTTGACACTGAAACCGAACCGGCTTCAGCACTTGGTCACCTCAAATCCATTGCAGCGACACACACACACACACACACACACACACACACACACACACACACACACACACACACACACACACACACACACACACAGGGGGTGGAGGGTGGGGGGCACTACTGATACTGTAACAAACAGTGAAGTATGAGTTAAGTGTTCAAACATTGGTAACGCTGCAAATTTCCCGGGAGTAAAATGAAATGAATTTACCTAAGGTGGATACAAAAACACTGCTCAAAATGGGGGGAAGTGAAACTGGGCGGAGACGGCTCTGTTCCTCTCTCTCTCTCTCTCTCTCTCTCTCTCTCTCTCTCTCTCTCTCACACACACACACACACACACACACACACACACACACACACACACACACACACACGCACGCACGCACGCACGCACACACACAGAGCTTTCCTGAGCGTTGCAACAGGGTAAGCGCAAAGACGGTTTCAGTCATCCTGATCACTTCAGTGTAATATTTCTCTAGAAACTTGGTTACGTTTGTATTTGTGCGTTATAATGGTCGTGCAAACATTTTCACCGTGTACTTCTGCAGTTCTACGTCCTTTGTTTAGCCGTTCCCCGAGATTCTCACAAGCAGGACATGTTAGAGTTTGTTGCTCCAACTACTTGCACTCACTGAACTCTACCGCCCCCCCCCCCCTTCCCCCAGCACCCGTCGACAATGACCACTGACCACCACCTGCCTCAACACCCACCCCCACCCCCACCCCCTCCACCCCAGACACACACACAGTTATTCATTTCATCAAAAAGACACTCGCTTCTATCAACGTGAAGGAAAGGCCTCAGAACTAGGGATTTTGTAATCAAGCTCAACCCGTGACGCTTCGCGAAATTTCCTGAGAGACCATTCGTAACTTGAAATCATTGTGACAGGTCAGTCAGTATAGTATGACGAACTGTGAACTGAAAACGAAAAGGAAAGAGCATCTGTCTTTCACGTCCAGTTTTTTTTTTTTTTTTTTTCGTTTCGCAGTCTCCGATTCTGACATACGTAACTGTTAAGTTTAATTGCCGAGTACTTGTCATTGTGTCAGAGATGGTAGACAAACGACGTAACAACATGAACGGTGAAAGACTTTTCTATTTGACACTGTGCGGAAGACTTTAAAGTAAGAAAAGTTAGGCGCATGCGTAAAACAATCAATCAATCAATACCGAAATATGGTACCACAAAAGCTACTTTGAGCTAACAGACACATTAGCGGATCCACCTGATGTACATTATTCCATCCGTGGTCAAGCGGATATACCGTTGTCCCTCACGACCTCACGGTGCTGTCTGGTGGATTTAGGCGTGTGGACTATTCTTTAGCTCCTCTAGAAATGTGAACTGAAAAGGTGCACTGTCATTACTACCGGCCAGTTTTGGTACCAAGTAAAAGATGGGGCTTTTGCGCATCCAGGGTTAGTTTGTCCGCTAAATGCCTGCAAGCAGCCATGATGAATGACGTCATTGTTTCTATTTTTTTTTAGAACAGATGACACCAATCCATTTAATTAGGATAACAACACTTCAGTTTCATCCACTGTTCAAGTGCTTCGCGTTTCATGTATTCCGGGTTTGTTGTTGTTTGTATGTTTGTTTGCTTTACACAGTACCTCCCTTTCGGAACTATAGTAATCTTTGTTTCGAGGCGGAAAGGCGCAACTTAAATACAAATATTACAATGGGCGTTTGCTAAAGAACAGACCGTCAGATTTCTGGTTTGTTAATAAATAAAACCTGGAAATGGAAATCCGTGTGAACGGGATGGATTACACTAAAACGCACAACTCGTGATCGAAAAGTGTCTTACTGGCATCCCGGCAAAGCCACGCCGTTGGCCAGGACCCTATTCTGATAATCTCGAGGTGGACCCTCTGGAAATCTATGTTAAAAATGCTTTCGTCTTTGTCACATCCCAAAACATTTCTTAGTGTGTTTTTTTTTTTTTGTCTGTTGTTTTCCAAGCGTGTTTTCAGTCTTATGGGTTTCTGCTCTTTTTCAAACACGTTGACAGTTCTTTCTGTTCCGATGTCTGTCACGTGTAGTTTACTGAACATTAACAAGACACGGTCGTGTTAACTGTTCCATGCTCACAGTTCATCGAGCTGGAGCTGTTTCTGATTACAATAATATAGTACCATCTTTTTCAAACACGTTGACAGTTCTTCCTGTTCCGATGTCTGTCACGTGTAGTTTACTGAACATTAACAAGACACGGTCGTGTTAACTGTTCCATGCTCACAGATGATCGAGCTGGGGCTGCTTCTGATTACAATAATGATTGCAGTACCATCACACAGGGCTTAAAATGGGTCCATGATCCAAAAGGAGTTTAGTTTAGTTATTAACGCCGCGCAAGCATCCAAAAGGAGAGGGGTGGGGGTGGGTGTTTGGGGGGTTTAACGTCCTTTTCCACCACATACGGGTGTTATCAAAGACGGGGCAACGATGAAAAAGTCAGCACAAATATTTGGCCCCAACCGGGATACGAACCCACGACCCGAGCATAAGAAGTCCAATGCTCTACCTACCATTCGGCCACCCCGGCTCCCCATACAAAAGGAGAGAAAAGTGTGTAGTATTTAATGACCAAGTGGCAAAGGCACAAGTGCGTCTGCAAAGCAGATGTCTTGTACAAGGGGGTGTCCGGGAGCATGCTCCCTCAGAATGTTCTTTATAATCAGTGCAGTTTGGTGCATTTTCGCATGATTTTAAGTTCTTCGAGGGACGTGTTGTAGAGATCGCGAAAAGCCACTGCATTTCGATGGAAATTTCTAGACCATCCCAGAACATGCGAGTGCAGTAACGTCACTAGACTACGTAACCTTGGAAAGATTCCGTACTTGCCAGTAAGTTGAGGAATGTTCATGAGTTTGTTTTGCACGCATCTTCTGTTAATAAAGTACTGGAGTTGTATCCTGTTGTATCCCGTGTCTTCTCTGCGAGTGCACCGAGAGGTCGACATAGCAGGAGAAAAATACAACACTTTTTTTTAGACGAAAAGTTTTAGAATTGGACTAAATGCAATTTGGTGCGTTTTGGTGTGAGTTTAAGTTCTTCAGAGGAGGAAATACACTTTTTTCCGGGAGGAAAATGTTTAGCGAAAGGTGGAAATTCGCCTAAAGGTGGAAGCCCTGATTACAACACGTGCGAAACTATAGCCTTCCCGTGCAGCGTCTGTCCAAAATCAAGACCCCACATGTGCGCATTTCTAATGCTCGGGTCGTGAGTTCGTATCCCGGCTGGAGCCAAATATTTGTGCTAGCTTTTTCATCGTTGCCCCGTCTTTGATATCACCCGTATGTGGTGGAAAAGGACGTTAAACCCCAAAACACCCACCCCACCCACCCACATGTGCGCATTTCTTTAGAATAAAACTCAATGCGCCAATCACTCACCGACACACTGTGGCACGCATTTTACAGACTGTGGACACGCATACACTGGTGAAACTGACGAGCTGCTGACATAGGAAATTACTGGAAGGCTTTACAACAGAGGAACGTTTTAAGATTGCTCTTAACAATAGATAGTTTAGGCGCATTTCTCAGATTTGCTGGCAGGGAATTCCAAAAGGTTGGTGCCACAAAAGTGAAAGAACACTCACGGATTTCAGGTTGGGAATTTTGAGAAGCCGGCCTCTCGGACGACGACCGGAGGGTTCGCGATGGTTGATAGGTGACGAATGAAGCCGGAAAAAATGGTGGAAGGGTGCCATCAAAATGACAAAAAGCCAGAACAGAAATGTTATGCTGCAGGCGGAAATGGACTGGTAGCCAATGGAGCTCTCTCAGAAGTGGTGTTGCATGCTCTCGCTTCCGTTTGCCCAGCACTAAGCGCGCAGCGCTGTTCTGAACTCTCTGAGGGCGGCCTAACTGTTCTGCTGGAAAGCCAGGCAGTGCTGAGTTACAGTTAAGTAGTCGAGGCGTGAGGTTATGAGAGCGGTGACTACACAAGCACTCTGTGAAACGTACGGTCGAAATGACGCAATACGTCTGAGTTCACGAAAACAGGCGCGGCTGACACAGCTGATCTGTTCCTGCATAGGAAGCGTCCGATCAATCATAACACCAAGATACTGGACGGATTTCAGGAATAGTATGTCACGACCATCAATGAAGACAGAGTCGCTGTTCACCAGACTGAGACGTAGGTAGGTAGCCATCGACCTTCAACTTAAAAAAAAAAAAAAAAAAATTCTAACGTGATACATGTGTGAACGTTCATACACAACAATGCCAAATGAGTCACATCATCGAACACTAAGCTATCGTATTTCCCGTTCCCTCTTATGAATCTGACGACTGACTGTGATTCCAGAACTTCTGCCGGTATATTTCAGGATTCAGGTACCGTCACGCTCAGCAACTCTAAAGCGATGTGGTTGGCAGTAGTGAAACAGAACTTGTTTGTTTGCTTGTTTTTCCTTTCGTACATTTATAAGTACGTTTACACACAATTATGATGAGCCAATCACATCCCCCAGCGCTATGTGTTACCATATTAGAACAGACGGATTCCTGAATCCAGAACTGAATGTTTAAGGGTTCAGATGCCGTCACGTAAACAATCGACTCCGTGGCGAGGCGGGTACTGACGTGTCATACTTTTCCAAAAATAATACGCCTACACACAATCTCAAGCCAGTTACATCGCCTAAAACCATGCCGGTTAGGAATCACCAAAAGCCATATTAGGAAAGACGATTTCCCGTTTCCTCCTACGAAGCCAGAACGTCTGGGTGTTTCAGGATTCAGATGCCGTCACGCACAGCAACTCTACGGCGATGCGGGTATGTGTACATGTAGCTGGTAGTAGTGAAATGGAAACTGGGTGGCGTTTGCTGGATCAATATCCGAAAGACGGTTAATGTACCTATTGTCTCCGACAGTTTCGATGGGCCTGCGATACGAAAGCTGACGATCTCACCTTTCCGTTCATTGAGAGCCATATACCTCCACCAACATCAGGAAAAAGGGACTAAGCGCTTATCAAATCCATTTGCGCTTAGGTCCTTTTTCCTGTGTTCACCTGTCCGCTTCTGCCATATGTGATGCATGATCTGCCATTTCCCTCTCTAAACGTATTCACGAAAGTGCAAGCAGACGCTTAACGACAGTGAGTAAATCCCGCTCATGATTCATGGGTGAAAGTTGGCAATTTTGAAAATACTGAAACTTCTTTTCTCAGGCCGGGATCCAGGAGGCCGCCTAGGACCTGGCGGGGTGCAGGGGGGGAGACCTGCTGGGGTGCAGGGGGGTAACGCCCCACCCCCAGGAAGAAAACAAATTTTGCCAAGTTTAAGAGCCAATTCTAGGCCTCTCGTGACACCTGAGAGTTAATTGATAGCTATTCTTATTGATTACAGGAACAAGGATGAGTAAGTTGTCGTCAAGCATGAGCACCTCATCCTGTGTTTCCAACTTCCCGAGGCGCAAGTTTCTCCATACCGATGACCAGGAACCCGGACAGATCCCCGTTGAGCTGTTCATACGCGTAACTTGAAAGTTTGCCGAACCGAATACAGAACAGTCAGTTCCGTACTTGGTACGGCGTTTACCGCACGAATGAGGCAAGCGTAGTAATCAATGAGTAATGTCAGGTTCCCACGCTGCATCGATCGACGATGTGTTGTGTGCTCTGTTGGTTGTTAAATGTCTGCAATCTCAACAAAAACGTGTCTATTTCTGTTTAAACTGCGATTCCTGGGAATGTGCATAATGCAGGCAACTCTGTCACAGTTGCAGAGTTTTCAGCGCTTCGGAGACACTTATAAAACCAGAGCGTGAGTTTGCAGTGGCTCCGTTGTGGTTTTGGTCAGTGAGCGAGACACATCGTTACAGCGTCTAGCCAGTGTTGTGTGCTGCACAAGAAGACTAACCACTGCGATATTTCTCGCTCAATGTCAAAACGCAAACTGAGCTGTGAAATCAGACTGCCCTTGGCTTTCATAGGGGTTTCAGGGACGCTGAAAACTCTGTAACTGTGACTGTGCATTTGGCACAGTCGGATAGTTTTTGAAAACACACCGTGGCTTTTTGTTGAGATTGCAGATCGTTAATGCGTCGCCTATTTTGTGTGGAGTACATGTACAAATAAACACGTTAGCTTCCCGGGAAACTCGGAAAGAACGAACAGGTAGTTCATGCAACAGCTGTGATCCTTCACGGACACACACACACACGATGAGACTGGGTGCAACAGTGCGCATACCTGTGATCTGTCCTTGCAGGTGCGCCCGTTTTGCTGTGATCAGTCTGAATGAGGAGTGTAGGCGCGGGAGAAGTGTGTGTGTGTGTGTCTGTGTGTGTGCAGAATTGTATTGATGTTATTGTTACGTTTTGGTGTTTCATTCCCCATGAGGGGTGAATAAAGTATTCTTATCTTATCTTATACATGTACACACTGACACACACGCGTACCGGACAAACCACCTGGTTAGGCCTTTCCAGAAACCTTAACAAGGAAGAACAAGTACATGTAGTTCACACAACAGCTGTGATCCTTCACACACACACACACGCGCGCGCGCGCGCGCACACACACACACACACACAGAATCTCTTTTTCATTTATTACTTAATTTACAACACAAACAAGCGGTTCATGTCAACGAATGCTGTACAGTATTTTCTCGTAACCACACATGCGCAGTGCCAAATCATTCAGTCTCTCTCTCAGACCCTTTTCACTTTCCCCTTCTTAGCTTTCAGCGCTCCTTTCCGTGCACCTTTGACCAGGCCTGCAAACTGTCCCTTCAGTTTGGCTTGTTTCCTGAATGAGAGAACAAGGGAATTAGCACAGAGAGATAAACAGAAGAGAAACCAGCAAAACAAAATGTAAAGAGCAACAACCCACAAAAACAACATGCCCTCCCCTCCCCTAAATAAAAGCCACCGCAAAAAAAAAAAAAAAGCACACACACACACACATATCTAACAAACAACACAAACAATTAAAAAAATGAATGAGCACAACAGCCAAAACATGAAAAACCACCAAAAAGCAAACAGACAAAGAAACAAAAACAACCCAGACAAGTATGCATGTGTATGTGTGTGTATGATCTCTGCTTCCAAATAAAACTCGGAGCGAGATTATGGCACAGAAAAGGTGAGATAAACATGTAATAAGAGAAGAAAAGAGAGTACCCACCTCTTGTTCAGTTGTTTGAAGTCCAGTGGAACATAAGCATAAGGATCTGGTTTCCCCTTCTTCTTAATGTCGCCTCCAGCTTTCTGTTACACAAAATCACACGAACTGCTGTACACAACCACTCATTTTTCTTATTCACTTTCTTGTGCTTCTGCTGTGACTTAAATACAACAACAGTGAGTTGCCTATGATAGGCTGGGGAACTGCTGAGGAAAAAAAAGATTGAAACCCTGGCCGGGGCGCAAGGACACTGCCCAGCTGGAGGGACCAGGCGGTAGAGAAAACAAATTTTAGCAGTTTTAAAGGCATTTAATGGCACCCCGAAGTAAAATAATGAACATGAAACTTACACCTGGCGATATCTTTGGCAGAAACTTTGAGTTTTTTTTGGCTGAAAGGACAGGAAATTGGCTTAAAACTGCCAAATGACTGAAAATTCCGCAGCCTGTATGAGCCAAAAAAAGTTCTAAGCTCTCATGCTTTGGTTAACATAAGCACACAAATGCCAATACATAGATAAATGTAATAAATACCTCACACATAGAGGATACTTGACTACGTCTTAGCTTTTACTAAAACAACATTCTGAATCGAGGACGACTCCAGACAGAATGTCGTACCTTTGCTCTGTAATCCTTCCCATGGTCTGCTGGCTTTTTGTCCAGTGGACGATGGATACCACTCCCACCAGCTGTAGACAAGAAAACAATGGACACTGCTGTAGTTAACTTTGAATATATAACATTGAAGTGTGACTATGAGAGTGTGAATGTTTCAGTAACATTGTATGAGGCACCGCGTCATACATAGTCATCGTAATCCTAACAAAAGAATGCTTTGTAACATGTAAAAAACTGCTATTGGGAATAATAAGTGCACCAATGCTTACCTTTGTATTTGGGAGCAGGCTCATCATCATCTTCATGCTCTCTTGCTGCTCTCAACCGCTTTCTGCGTTTTTTCTGCAAACATAAAGAAAATCAATGTCTGAGAAGTTCAACCTATTTTCTGCACCAAAGACTGTCACCCAAAATGTCAAATATCAAGTGAACATGTTAAAAATCCCATTCCATGCCAGAGGGCTCAAGGAAAAGAAAACAAGCGAAAGAAGAAAATGGGTGGTGCAGCAGTGGTCGAACAGCCTGACTTACCTGACTAGGGCAATGCGGCAGTAAGGTGTACCAACACAGTACCAATTCAAACACAACCCCCCCCAAAAAAAACAAAAAAACAAAATGACAAACGTTAGAAACGTACACAATTTATCATACATTACTTACATCTGAACCACCCTCCAGAGCGGTTAACAGGTCATCAAGGTCATCTTCTTGGTCAGAGTCCATCTTTTCACCTGAAAAACACAGATAACATTTCAGTTGCTCTTTTTTTCCCTCCTTTCAAAGAAGAGTATCTCTGTTTTGGTACAAAAGCCTATGACAGAAGTTCTGTCTGTTGTAACTGTTATATTTGTATGCCTTACTAATAACAAAAGACTACTGGACAAACAATTTATATAGGAGAATTTCCTTATGGGAAAACCTCTTGAAACAGCAGCGATCGTAAGACCTTGTTAGCACAAACACTAAAACAGCATGGGGAATCTTTTTTCGTAGCGCTGTAATTTATTTCCAAGAATCTCTTTTGCTAAATCTTCATCCTCCCTAACAGTGTTCTCCACACGTGGACTTTACTGTGTAACATCCGGTACTGCACCTTTATCGTCCTTCGGTTCTGTGATGATGAGACGTCCGTCCGCAGCTACCTTGAACCCAGCATCCTTGCTTGACCCTTTGGCTTTCTCAGACTTACTGCTGGGCTGGCTTGCTGCACACAGAAACAGATCTCATTCAGCATGAGAAATCCACTATGCATTTTATGCACACTACTGTCATTTGGACAAAGATTCAAAAGAACCAAAAATCTGCTAAGAACATAGGCCTTTTTACAACTGGACAGTAAAACAGAGATAAATGGAAGAATCTTCACAGTTGAAACATGCTGATGATGACCAAGGAAGTGCAACTTACAACAAGTTTCTTAGACAGCCCTTCCAGTACTATGTTTCCTTCAGAAATAACTGATACCTGATTAATGAAAAACTTATGCCGTACAAAAGACAGCAGCAAACTCGTACGCATTTGCTGCTTGGACAAGTCAGTGATGTTCATATCTACAAACAGACGCCATCCATGTTGTAGTAGGAAGAATAGTTAAAAATCCACACACACAAGATGACGAGGACGCCGACTGGACATAATATCTCTGTATCCCTTCCCCCGCCCCCTCTACACACACATACACACACAACTTATTTTTGTTTAACTTGTTCGTTAGCTTCTGCATCTTTGGCCCTAGCTGATATAAAAATAGGTACATGTACACGTTATAATTTTTTTTTTTTTAAAGTGAATGGGGCTGATGGCACAGCTTTGTACCTGAAAAAACAACAAAAGAACAAAAATAAATAAAAAACCCCAGATGACATCCAGTGCCTTTGATTTAAAGATATACGAAGAAGGGTAAAGAGCCTAGACAGCTCACCAAGCACTTTCTTGGCGGCCCCGCTGGTGTCCATGAAATCAGTGATGTCTTCACTCTCCTCCTTCAGCCATGCTCTACGCTGAGTTGCCTTCTGTCGGGCTGTCTTTGCTGCTTTACCCTTTGTCTCCTCAGACTCCTCAAGGTCAGAGTCCTGAAGAAGCTCATCGATCCTACAACAGGGTCCAGCATAATGATGAAGATGGGCTGAATAACGCATTTAACACATTTTGTACCATGAGTGGGGGATTCCACGTTCTTCTGGTTCTCCTCCATAAACATCTTTTCATTGCTTGTAAGGTAGTGTGAGATATCCTTCCACCTCAAGTTTGCTTGAAGTGCTCATGCAAACAGACAATGCATTTACTGAGCATACAGTCTTCTACACTTTTGCTCACTTCGGGAAGGGAACAGGTTAATGCTTATGTTAAATTATTTTTTTATGGCTTGAGTTAAAAAGTGAACAGGTTGTTATCTCAACTCAGAAGACCACAGCAAAACAGGTTCCAGTAAAATTCAGTGTTTTCCACTTGGTGTCCACTTAGTACATGGTTTGGATCAAATGTTCTGCATGCATAAGCCATGGTGGTGTTGCACAATACGTCAACACCATTTTATGTCTGTACAGACATCAACTCCAACCTGCAAACAACACTAACTGTACACACATCCAGTAAGACACACGAGACTCACGTTTCAGGTCTGGTCTTGGGAACTGCTTCATCTTCGTCCTCACTTTCACTGGCATTCTCGTCCTTCTTGTTCTTCAGCCGCTTCTCTCGTTCCTGTGTTTTGCGGATGTTGGTCAAGAGCTTGTGCACACTTTCAGGCGTCATACCATGTACAGTCTCATATCTGTACGAAAAAACAACAAATGAATTACTCTAAATGAAGGAACCATGATAATCATAAAAAGGTTGAAAGAAATTAACTTCTGCCAATGTTAAAAAAAAAAGAGAGTTAAACTCTTTTTCCAAAGGCTGTCAAATATTTAAATGTCCAACACCTTGACTGTACAGAAATGGCGATGCTGCACACTTACCCAAACTTTTTGATGAGCTTGGCGTAGATCTGCTTGGTCTTCATGCGACAGTGATTTTTACAGTCAGTCCTCATCGCCGCAAGGCCTGCGACCTGTGTAACAGAAGACAATTACATGTATATTCACAATGACGCTGTTCACACAGACACCAGACGACTCTGGTTTTATCTTCCCAAGTACCTTCCCCACCAAGTACGATTTTTTAAAATTCAATTCTTGTCTACCTCTGAAGTACCCAAAGGAAGAATCAGTCTTCTCAAAGACCTGAAGCATGCTAAGTAGAGAATTGAGACCTTCCAGAGGAAATCAAGTCGAAACTAAGGCAGGCACCAGCTTGTTGGGGGTACTGGACTGGAACTGCCTATGTGACAGTGTAAGATTACCCCACTGCAATTCTCCACTGTCAGGAGCAACCCTTTTTACCTAAACAAAATAGAAATTTCAGTAAAATACAGAAAACTGAAAGGACTGAGACCAACACAAAGCTACCAATGCTGGAGCTCAGCTAGATATATGAATTACGGGACATACCAGTTCAGACAGGTGAGCACTGAGGATTTCCGGCTGGTATGCTCCAAGCAGGACCTTCACGAATGCCAAAGCCGCCTTCACCACCTCCCGATTTTTGGACGTCAGCAGCAGACACACACTCTGGATCAGGCTCGACAGTACCTGGCCGCTCAGCTTCTCTGCAGAATAGATGTGACCGCTCAGCAATGTTATGGGCAATAAGAGCCGCATTCCCTGTGATTCACAAATACAAGGGTCCTTGAGACCCTCTCTCCATATTTTTGATGGGCCTCTTGTAAATTTGGAGAGTCCATACATCAGATTCAGTCTGTTACGCACAATGGTTCTGCAAAAATGTGATGCTGCAAGTGTCTGCTGCTAGTTACAGATCACATTTTGTAAACTGGATTTCCGGGAGAGAGTTGGAAAAATACATGTACTGTTTGTCATGGCAAGACCAAAAACATACATCCCCTGTGATGCGCCGTTCTAAAATTTATGCACCAATTCAAGAGTTTAGATGAACGAAAATGGCGAGCGCTTTGCAGACTTTTGTGCCCTGAACCAGCTAGTGATAGGAGGCAGCATCTTCCCACACAAGCGCATCCACAAGGCCACATGGAGATCGCCGGACCATGTCACGGAGAACCAGATTGATCACATCTGCATCAGCCGGAAGTTCAGGAGATCGTGGCGGGATGTGCGCGTGATGAGGGGTGCCGATGTATCATCAGACCACCACCTTCTTGCAACAACATTGAGACTTCGGCTTAAGAGGCACACCAACGCCAACAGCACACGGACCAGGTACAACGTTGGACTTCTCAGGAACACAGACACACAAGCAGCATTCCGGATCAGCCTTTCCAACAGGTTCCAGCCACTGCAAGACCTGATAGAAGACAGTGAAATGGACATCGAGACACAGTGGGAACACAGCAAGAAACTCTGGCACGACACATGCGAAGAGGTCCTTGGCAAGAGAAAGACCCAACATAAGGAATGGATCTCTGCTGATACCATCCAGAAGCTGGAAGTTAGGAAAGAGAAGAAAACTGCACTGAACACGAGCCGAACAAGAAGAGCTAAGGCAAAGGCACAAGAGGAATACACAGCAGCTGACAGAGAAGTGAAGAGGAGCACCAGGAAGGACAAGAGGGACTACATCGACAACCTGGCCAGTCAAGCAGAGGACGCAGCCCGACAAGGGAATCTAAAAGACCTGTACCAGGTGACCAAGAAGCTCGCGGGCAAATTTCAGCAGACAGACAAACCAGTGAAGGACAAGAACGGGCACCCACTGACAACAACTGAGGAACAGCTGAAGCGATGGGCAGAACACTTCAGGGAGCTGTTAAATCGCCCCATCCCTGAAACACCACCAGACATCCCACCAGCTGAGACAGAACTACCCATCAACTGCGACAAGCCCTCTAAGGCGGAGATCAGGAAAGCCATCATGACACTGAGAAATGGGAAAGCTGCAGGGCCGGACGAGATACCAGCAGAAGCCATTAAAGCAGACACAGAGACAGCCGTCAACATGCTGCACAGCCTGTTCAGCAAGATCTGGGAGAAGGAAGAGGTGCCAGCCCAGTGGAAAGAAGGGATCGTCATCAAGCTGCCAAAGAAAGGGGACCTCAGGGACTGCAGCAACTACCGAGGGATCATGCTCCTGTCAGTGCCAGGCAAGGTTCTCAACAGAATTCTACTGGAGAGGATGAGAGAGGCAGTCGACCCCATGCTCCGAGACCAGCAGGCAGGCTTTCGCAGGAACAGGTCCTGCGCTGACCAGATTGCCAGCCTACGCATCATTGTGGAGCAGTCACTGGAGTGGAACTCCCCCCTCTACATCAACTTCATAGACTATGAGAAGGCCTTCGACAGTGTAGACAGAGAGGCGCTGTGGAAGCTGCTAAGGCACTATGGAGTTCCCGGGAAGATCATCTCCCTGATCCAGTGCACCTACCAAGACATGAGCTGCAGGATTGCCCATGCCGGCCAGTTGTCAGAAAGCTTCGAGGTGAAGACCGGAGTCCGCCAGGGATGCCTGTTGTCCCCGTTTCTCTTCCTCCTGGTCATCGACTGGATCATGAAGACCACTACAGCAGGCAGGAAAAACGGGATACAGTGGACACTCTGGACGCAGCTGGATGACCTCGACTTCGCGGACGACCTGGCGCTCCTGTCTCACAGCCACAGCCAGATGCAGGACAAGACTACGTGCCTGGAAGCCACATCAGCCGGAACAGGGCTCAAGATCAACAGGAAGAAAACCGAGCTGATGAAGATCAACACCACTGCCAACACACCAGTCACAGTCGGTGGAGAGCCCATCAGGGAGGTGGAGTCTTTTGTCTACCTGGGGAGTGTGGTTGATGGACAGGGAGGCACAGACCGAGACGTCACAGCCAGAATCGGCAAGGCAAGGGCAGCAATGGTCATGCTGAAGAACGTCTGGGCATCCAAAGTTGTCAGCATAAGAACCAAACTTCGCATCTTCAACTCCAACGTGAAGTCAGTTCTGCTCTACGGATGCGAAACATGGAGGACAACGAAGACGATGCAGCAGAAGATCCAGACATTTCTCAACACCTGTCTGAGGCGCATCTTCAACATCCGATGGCCAGAGAAGATCCGGAATGAAGAGCTGTGGGAGCGAGCGGGGCAGGAACCAGTGGCCAAGCAGATTCTGCGGAGGAAGTGGGGCTGGATTGGACACACCCTCAGGAAGCCAGCATCCAGCACCACACGCCAAGCCCTGACATGGAACCCGCAGGGGAAAAGGAAGAGAGGCCGGCCTCGCAACAGCTGGAGGCGGGACACTGAGGCAGAGCTATGTAAGCAGGGGACCAACTGGACTGGAGTGGCAAGACTAGCCCAGAACAGAGTGCGATGGCGAAGGGTTGTCGATGGCCTATGCTCCACGTGGAGCCAAGGGCCTAAGTAAGTAAGTAATTCAAGAGTTTTGTGCATACAAATACGCACACCTTGTGTGTAATCGGGAACACTTTATATAGAGTCCACTCAATGGTTTTATGTGCAGTGTGAATCAGGCTCAACTCAACTCATTCAGGATTTAGGGTGTGGTTACTAATTACATGTATCATGCTTATAATGCTGAAAAGAAAGCACATGCAGCTTCTCACCTTTGTACTGGTACAAGACACGAGTGAGAGCCAGCAGTGTTCCACTGATCATTTGAGGTGATCCAGCCAGGCCAGCCAGGAGGAGACTGACATACTCAGACAGGACCTCTGCACACACAACAATTAGTTATTACACATATATAACACCTTAGGGCTTCCCCCTTACTGTCAGGAGTAGCAGACATAAAACTGCCACTCTGACATAATGGCCTCAAGAATGCCAATATGTCATTTTAAATAAATCCATAAATTCAGCTAGCAGATGAATTTCCACTACCAATATCTTGATGGATGATTATGTACCTGAAAATGACCCACACAGGAGTATCTGGGAAAAGCAGGTTGTATTTTTATTCCATTTTTAAAGTAAATAATCAGAGCACAGAACCCAACCATCCTGACTGTGACATCGTACAAAACACTTATCCCCAGATACATGTATTTTCTTCTACTGCAAAACAACTTCTTCATCGTCGTCTTCTTTGTTTTGAATGCTCAAAACATTTTACCTTGCTCTGTTTTGTCGGGATTCCAGCGAATCAATGCTTTTGCAATCTCAATGACGAGGGTGTATGCTGCTGCTCGAGCCCTCTCTCCTACCACCTTTGTACAGAGGAGTGCCTGCACAAACAGAAATACATCCATGAAAGGCCATTTTATCCTTCAACACTTACAAATTCACTCCAGGATGTGTCTTGTGGGAAAACTATACTGGGATAAGTGTGCTTGATTGGGAATGTAGAAACTGGCTCTACACTCACAAGAAAACTGTGAATATGCACAGGCTTTCATTTTAAATGAAAAAGTTGAAGTGTTTGGATAGGATGTCAACTTTAACACTGACAAGGTAATGGATCTTATTATACTCTTAGCAAAATCCTTCATTTTTAAATGTAATACACACAAAAGAGACCCTACCATTGTATTGTTTAAAAAAAAATGCATTAAAAAAATATTTTCTGTGATATGTGAACAAACATTTAATGATACAAGCTATGGTGTACCTGTAATGATGTAGGTGTACCTATGTCTATATATGTGAACATAGAACAAATGTGATCACGTTGTACATTTACGAGAATGTTATAAATAACCATTATGTCAATGCTGTGCCCGCCTGAAAGGAAGAAAATGGAGAAAAAAAAGGAAGAAACCGGCTCTGCACTGCAGAAATGAAGACATAAAATGATAAAGAAATGACGACTCACCTCTGGCATGACAGCCTTGATGAATGAACTTTGAGGTTCACTGAGCTGCTGCAGAATGTGGATCAGGCATCTCAAGCGAGGCTGTAAAAACATCAAATACTGGCTTACCAAAACAAAAAGGGAAAAATAACCAAAAAACCAAACATATGGGTATAGGAAGAACTTAAAAATGTGGTACATTGTAAGCTATACAATCTTTAATGAGATTGCAAATGTAATTTTACAACGATTGCTGTCCTGATCTGTGGTACAGAATGGAATAGTCAATGCTGAACTGAAAGTATGAACATGTGAAAAGAAAACAGCATCAGAGAGTCCATCAGCACTGAAAAAAAAAAAGCAGCAGCATACTTTTGTTCATCACAATTACTACTCCCAAGCACAGCAAAACACATTTCCAAGCAGGAGATACGGTCTGTACACAAATAAGTGTCACTCAGCTACTCACAGCCTTTGTGCTGGGGGCAGATGCAGAAAGAGAGGACAGGAGCAATTTCTGCAGTTCTTCCAGGTGTGTGGAAAGGAAGTCACGGCAGTACTCAGACGGACATGCACACACCTCCTCCAGGATCCGATACGCCTTCTTCTGTACTGACTTGTCTGATGCCTGTCACGCACACACACACTGGTAAGCAAACTATGTACGGCAAGATAAACTTTCAGTGGTCAACTCAAGATGACAGTGAGAACAATGGTGCTTAGGCCCTTTTTAAAACAAAATTAGAAATACCCCCCCCCCCCCCCAACAAAACAAAACAAAACAAAACAAAACAGTCTTTCACAATCCCCCACTTTTTTTTTAACCCAATGAAGAGAAATGCATGCATGTCCACAGATGTAACAATAATGATCAAGTAAACACATACAAGCAGGTAGGGTAAGAAACTGGAAAACACAATGCAACAGACACACACATGACTAAAGTATTACCTCAACACTAGACACGGCAAGTGCGTACAGTTTCTTCAGACGAGGGGCATCAGCATATGGCACCATCACGATTGCAAGGTCTTTCAGTGCAATCCTGTTATAAGGATAGTGAACAGTGATATGACTCAAGTGAGCATATAATCATATGATGAGTATCTCAAGGATGCTTTATGATTCAGTGTGCATTACTGCCATAAAATGAAAGTGCCTATATTTAATTTCATGCTGAAGTACCTACTTCATTTCATAAAAAAAAGTCTGATAAACATGACTATGTCAGAACATGTCCACATCCCCTTCCTGCCCCCCCCCCCCTTCCCCACACACACACACCCATTATACTATTATATTATAATAATTAACTACTATGCATCTGTGACAGGCAAATTCTTACAGCTTTACTGTTAGCATGATTAGAATGTACAGGTCAATTTGATATATATTAATCTATCATCCATAAACTCAAAATGAACTCCAACAATGCACAGGGACTGGCTTACTTTCTGAATGCTGTCACATCCGTTTCTTCCATCTTTGACAGGCACTTGTCCAGAAAAGACAGTACAAGCTGGGGGGAGGGAAACAAAGAAGACAACTAGTACTCAAGAAGCAGTGGTGATTTATGAGACAACTAGTACTAGTAGTAACAGTGACTACAATAAACAAACGAAAGACCAACTAACAATTCTGTCCCAGAAATGCTAATGGATTCAGCTTCTGAGAGAAGGACTTACCATGATGATCGGCAGTAAATTCAAGTATTTCTACTTTCACAAATTCTTTTAAGAAATGCATGTGTACTTATTTTTCAAAAGAGATCAAAATGTTACTGGGATCTACTTTTGACAAGATCTTTGTCTATCATATTATTTTCGAAAGCACCTCTGAAGGAGAGCTATCTCCCTACAAAACAGCGAAATTTCCTTCCAAACGTGTTCGTTAAAAACGCTCTCCCCCAGACAAGACACTAATCTCCACAAGCAGCCACCAACCTCGGAGTCTGCAATAGTGATGTAGACCTTCACTGTTTCCAGCACGGCCAGTCTGTGGTTGTCGTGCGCGTTGTCAGGATCCTTGGTGAACAGGTTGAACAGAATGGGCAGGAAGTTCTTGGTGAACTGAGCCACAGCTTGCTTGTCTGCTTCTGTTCAAGGACAGGAGACGGAAGAAGAAAATGAAGATTCAATTTAAAAAAAGAAAAACCTTGATTCAGAACTTTTTTCAACACCTGTCTGAGGCGCATCTTCAACATCCGATGGCCAGAGAAGATTCGAAATGAAGAGCTATGGGAGAGGAACCACTGGCCAAGCAGATCCTGCGAAGGAAGTGGGGTGGATTGGACACACCCTCAGGAAGCGCATCCAGCACCACACGCCAAGCCCTGACATGGAACCTGAAGAGGAAAAGGAAGAGAGGCTGGCCTCCCAAAAGCTGGAGGCGGCACACTGAAGCAGAGCTATGCAAGCAGGGGATCAACCGGACTGGAGTGGCAAGTGTAGCCCAGAACAGAGTGCAATGACGAAGGGTCTTCGACGGCCTATGCTCCACTTGGAGCCATGGGTCTTAGTAGTAGTAGTGATTCACAACTGCTCTGAGTGCAAATTTCAGCTCTTCTATCTTCAACATAAGCAAGAAGTATTATTCATCTTATCCAGAGTGGCACAAATCAGCAGAACCAACTGTCCTCAGCTTAGCGAGAAGCACCCCTGCAAAAAACTTGATCCAGCCTGCTGAAGACAAGTGTGTCAGCCATGGTGCGTGTGTCGGAGATAAATTAGTACACACACGCATCAGCGATTATTATTAACTGGGTGTCATAGATGGACTGTGTGTGTGTGTGTTTGTGGTGACCATACAACTTCACTGAAAATTCTCCACCTAAATCTCAGACCAAGAAAGGACAGTTCCTCTTGTGAAAGGGACTTTGCTTTTCCTGAAGTGCGCGAGGACAGCAATGTACGATCAATCAATCAAAAAACATAAACAGAAAAAAAAGAAAAGGAGTTTGTCTCACCATTGTTCTTGCTGTGTGTGACCACAGTACGAAGCGCGGCTAGAACATCCATTTGAAGGTCAGGTCGTTCGTTAAGTGCTGTCCCCAAGACTTTGGCAACCCCCTTGAAAGACTGAAATTTCACACTACACGTTAGCTAGATGTCACAGCTGTATAGAAAACATCACAAGATTCCATCATGCAGTACGCAGGTGCAAAATCCACACATTAACTTGGAACCTTGTCTGTCCTTTTTTTTTTTTTTTTAACAACAGTTCATGATTGACAAAACTCAAGACACAATATACATACTTCTCTCTCTATATACCCCCCCACCCACCCCCTCATACACACACCCCAAACAGTGACGAAGACAACATGCAAGACTCTCTGGAAGTACCTTTGCTATGTCTGTAGGCCGTGTGCAGAACCCCTTCAGCATGGACCACACCTGGGTCTGAAGTGCCTCATATGTTTTGGCTGCCGCTGTTCTGCTTTGTCCCGCTAGCTCCATCGCTAGACAATAGTGAGCAGGGGGAAAAGTTAGAAATTATGCCCTACATGTTTTTTGTTTTTGTTTTGTTTGTTTGTTTGTTTGTTTGTTTTGTGTGTGTTTTATTTTGTTTGTTTTGGGGAGTTGCGTGGGTGAAATAGCTATGAGTTGCTTTCATGCGAGATTAAGCGCTAAACAAGTACTATTCATTATTATTATTATTATTATTATTAAATATTACTCTTGATACATTACCTAGTCTGTTGTGGCTGGTTGGAAAAGAATTAAAGAATCTTTTGATTTTCATACACTTATTTCTTAATGCACCAATATAAAAATTTTTTTTTAAAAAGAAGGAAAAATCAGAACAAAAGGCACTCAAACAAATAGAGCGTGGCTACATCAAATCATCCACCTAACCTATCAGAATTTTCTATCTGGCTAAAACTCAAGACTCACATTTTTGCCTGAAGCGGGCGGCGAGTGGTAGGAAGTATGACGAGAAGAAAGACAACTCTGTATCGCTGACATTGTCACGAAGAACTGGCATCAACCAACTTCTTGTGAGGTCAGGATCGTCTCTAAAAATGTGGAGACAAGAATTATATTAAGATGCCATACTTACTACATAAAATCACATTAAAAATCCCCCCCCCCCCCCCCAAAAAAAAAAAAAAAAGCCTGGCTCCTGCAAAGACTCTCGTCATTGCTGAGTGTTGTTAAAAAATACTCTCGGTAACTGTTGTCATTGTTATTTTTGTGCAGATTATCATAATCCGTGGTGATTTTCTAGCAATAAAAACTGTCAGTCTATCTGTCAACAGAGATGAGATCCTCCAGAGATGGAGTATGACTGAGCACATGGCAGGCTACTTGAGAACGGTCATACACACACACTCCTTTTAATCCAAGGGGATGACCCGGAGAGTGTTCAGACAAGGACTGAACTAGGAACCAGTTTCCACGTTTCAGCAATTGACTACGGACAAAGAAAGTGTGACTTACTCTTGGCCAGTGATTTTGAGAGGGATGGCATCAAGCACAAGTCGGGGGCCCATGGACCGGACCGCTTTGCCCACTGCTGCATCCACCTCGGCCTTGTAGGAAAAGTGTGCAGTTTCCCTCAGGTCAGCCATGGAGGACAGACACTGAAATCAAATCAATGACAATCCACTCAGTACCAAGAAATCACCAATTAAACAGGAAGCATGTTCAACACACACATACGAAGCGAACGAATTGTGACTGATCCCCGTGTGTGCTATTCATGAGTATACCAGTAAGTTCAATTCCAGTTTTAGATGACTGCTTGTGCTTAGCTAAAGCACTGATATTTTTTGCCTTCCATGAGCTGCTAGCTAGGTAGGCAACCCAGCTGGTTATCAGGGCATAAGAAGCAGAGCTCTATAGTAACACTATCGGGGGAATGTATTTGTAGGAATAAATGAAAGGATGATGCACATCAGAATTCCTCGAGAGTATGTAGAGCAGCAGAATAAAAAGGGTTCACAGGCCATAAAGCAGCACACGTAAAAGAGTTTAGAGATAATGACAGTCCCTAAACGTAAGAAATTTTCTTTGGCACTCTCTTTATAAAGACTTGTCAGTATTATGTACCTGTTTCAACAGAGTTGGGCAAACCTTTCCAAAAACCTGGAAAAACAAAAGAAACAAACAAATGAGGAAGTGTTTGCTATCTTGCTAACACTTGATTCTGAATAAATGTATAATTTTATTTATCTTAACTTCTTGAGGTTCATTTTTTTTCATCTTTTAAGGCAACTTTTATTGAGATAGGCAACTTTTATTGAGATAGGCAACTTTTATTGAGATAGGCAACTTTTATTGAGATAGGCAACTTTTATTGAGATAGGCAACTTTTATTGAGATAGGCAACTTTTATTAAGCTATAAAAAAGGAATAATAAGCTAATCAGTATTGCAATGTAGTCCAATTTCAGCTACTGTACTTTGCTGCCCTAAACATATAATTAATGTCTAATAATTAGTAAGTGTTCCCTCTGCTACAATTTGGTATCACCTATTCCAATTATCATAAAATGAGATTAACACGAATTAAACAGTTACTTAGGGCTTAACGCCACGCAAGCAATAAAGACTAATTCATGAATTAAACAAGTGGGAAAACAGGCAGGCAAGGAAACATTTTGATTAAAGCCTGATACCTCTAGTGCGACAGCCAAAAGCTGCAGGACGAGGTCCCATGTGGCATGGAACTGGTAACTTAGCCCTGCTTCTAGTGCTCGGATGATCTTGTGTACCGACGTCTGGCTGGCGTCAGAGTTCTTTATCTGGGACGCCAAGCTGTCAGCATGTGCACCAATGCACTCTTGCAAAAGAATCTGGGAAAAAAAAAACTGGTTTACAAATTTTGTTTTTTTATCACATGAGCTAAAATGTGCATTAACTGATCAATCGTACTACTCGGGTGCCGAGTGTTCTGAGGTGACTTTCCTATCATGAGATGCCCAATTTGTTTATAAAGGAAAAACAAAGATCAGAAATCTTGTAGACAGTCACCAGGGAGGCCACTGATGACACAATCTGAACACACTTTTTTACACCTAAGGAGCTACTCATAATAATAATAATAATGAGTATTGTACAGGCGCTTTATCCAATTTCATGAATCGGCTCAAAGTGCCGTGAACTGAACCCAACACGCACGCTCACGTGAATCACACGCATTCTCTCACACACTGGACATAAACACATAACAATCAGGTGGTGCGAAGGGTCAGCTCAGCTATTTCCATTTCGGAATTTGGCATTTATTTTTCAAATTTGGTGGGATGAACATTTCCAAAGCGGTGGGGGGGGGGGGGGGGGGGAGAAGCTGGAGTAACCGGAGAGAACCCCGGACGATTGGCCCGAATGAACGGTGCCACATACGAAAAGGAAAAATTCTTTGCCCTGAGTGGGACTCGAACCCCTGACCTCTCGCATTGCTGACAATTCTCTTAACCACTAGACCACATCATAAAATTTTAAAAAGGCCACCTTGATAAAAGAATCCATAAATTTTACACCCTTTGCAAAAATATGATATTGACATTAGATTTTTCTACCCCCCCCCCCCCTCCCCCCAAAAAAAACAACAAACAAACAAAACAAAAACATTCTTAACAGTAAAGCCTACCGTCATGGCTTTGGTTGCAGACTTCGCCACATCCTGGCGTTCTGACAGCAAGCAAGTCATCCCGACAGAGAACAACTTGGTCAGATGCCTCACACACAGCTGTTCATCAAGTCTAGAAAAACAAGGCAAATGCACTTCAATACACGTAAAAAGGCAGTGAAGAATTAACCTGAAGAATTAACCTAATTAATCTGATGCTGAATGAACGTAAACAATGGAACCGCTTTTGCAACTGACTGTTTTTCAATGTGATGTCAAAATCTATAACCCAAAACTTGCTGTGGCACACTACTTGTACCTAGTGCTACTGGTGCTAATCTCAGACAGCTATCTGAAAACTTTAGAAGGGACAAGGAAAACAAGTCTCCTCACCTTGCAAGATTCAGATGCGCCTGCTCCATGACAGCAAGCCAGGCCGGCATTCTCTGATTGTCATTCTCCGAGGGCTGGTAGTCATGCAGGGCCTGCACAAAACCATAAAACAATCGTACATGTAATTGTAAGCAACTGTTTTCAGCAATATAAACCCCGTTGAAAGCTTAGGGCCCTTCTACACGTGGCAAGTTTGCCCAGCAAAAGAGGTTTTGCGGGGGGGGGGGGGGGGGGGGGGGGGGGGGGGGAATCGAAGGGCGGCAATTTGTCGCTCGTCATGTGTAGAACAGCCCTTACGGATGACATAAATAAAAAAATAAAATAAATGCATAAAAGAGGACATAAAAACTCACTATGATGATCTGAGCGTTGAGGTCAACTGGCAACGATGAGGCAGACGGGTGATTTGAGAACAACCCATACAGAGCAGCCATTCCACTGGATATCACCATCTGAAGACAAGAAACACAGGAATGAACATCCATTTTACACCAACGTTCAATAATGAAACTAATATTAAGAAATAATTATGGGATTAAAAATTGACTTTTCACAGCAACGCAGAGCAGATAAATGCACATTTGCATTGTACCATGTAATAAATTCTTTTTTTCTGGTCTCAAAAGTACATGTACTAGGTCCACACAGGTTCATCGTCTCAAAAATTCATGACTTTTTCCATGACAACTTCCAAGCCCTCTTTCACAATGACACACGCGAGGGTAGAAATTCTGAGCTTTTGCAAGTTATCACAGTCAGCAAGACCAATGTTCAGAGTTAGCCATTAGCCTAATGGGAAGGCACTTTGTTGGTATTTTTGGCGAACCGCCCAGTGAGTAATCACCAAGGTGACTGTCTCATTGTCTGGCTCAAAATGGCTTCCACAAAATTCTGAAATTCCAAGACTTCTCATGACTCTTGAGATAATTTCATAATTTTCCAGGCCTGGAAAAGCCATTTGAAAATTCCATGACTTTTCCAGGATTCCATGACCTGTACGGACCCTGATGTATTTTATGATGGACAGAACGCAAAGAAGGCATGAGTGACACTCAAAACATATTTGTTAACAAGATATGGTCTGCACAGATTAAAAAAAACAACAAAAAAAAAAACAACACGCCAGAGAAACCTGACATGCAAATGAAATCACGAAAAAAATAAGAAAACAAAGCAATGACAATGACAATGACACTTTATTTTCCAAGGATAGAAGATTAGGTGCGCAGACCTGTCTTACATCTTGTCCTTGCTACTCTACACACACACACACACGGTTGCTAAACTACTATCAGCTGCTACAGTAATAAGGTGAACTCATAGTCAGTAATATATAAACAAGGCAAAGCACGTTTCAAAATTCAAAAACAAACACCACACACTAATACATGTACATGTAGTACAAACACATAATTACACAACTCGTAATGAAGAGAAGAAAATAAAGGAAGAAAAAAATAAAAATAAAAATAAAAATAAAGGAAAACTGTAGGAAGAAAAAAAAAAAAAAAAAACCCTTGGCAGGTGTTATTGAGTTTATGATAGGGACAAATGGGTAAATAACCGGGCCTTGAAGGTGTTGATGGTTGGAGCTGAAATAATGTGTGCCGGTAGTGAATTCCACATGCAGGCTCAACACTGAATGAGAAATACAGCAGCATAGACAGAAATGTACCGGGTTGCTAACTGTCATGACACGGAGGATGGTTTCACACGCAGACTTGACGCTCTTCTGCGGGAAGGTTGCTATGACATCCTGAAGAAGACCCAGTACGTGAAGAGTGTCCACAGCTTCACTGGCACCTTCAAACCAAAAAGCTCTGATAACAGAATGCAACACCAATGCACAGCACAATCACCTGTGTCAAAACACTGTTGAAATATCTGTAAGCTCATATGGTCTGCATATATACATGTAGCTGAACTTGGGAGTACCTAAATTTAACTAAGTACAAAATTTTATGAAATATACACTTTCACAATGTATTCTAAGAGGATCATGTTTTAACAAAGTATTTTTCTGTGCACAGTGTCTCTAACTTAAATGCCACTCTGACATATGTACCATGAAAAATGAAAAAAAAACAACCAAACAAAACACACACATCACACACTTAGGACAAGGACACTGGCAGAAAATTTAAATATCATTTCCTAGAAAATACTACATGATGTGTTACCCCAAAAAACTCCTGTGCTCACCTCCTTGTGATTCTATGATCTGGACACAGAACTTGGCCGTGAGGGCAGCTGCAGGATGGTGAGATGGGGCATCTGGCTGGGTCATGAACAAGCTGCCCTTCAACACAATCTTCACAGCCTGCTGAGCTGCCTTGCGCACCTGCATCAACGAGCAATGACTTTAAAAATTCGTACTTGCTTGTCAGCAGTACTACACAAACACTAAAAGCAAGATATATCACAGCTGCCAACATTCTTCTCAGTGGATGTACTTTCATCATCTTAACACATAACCTGCTTTGCACAGGATTATCTATTATTCTGGCTCTCCGCTACTGTATGTTCCTTATCATTTTTAACTTGTGTGGTAGTATTAGGTATGATGTTAACTCAAGCTTGCAGGTTTTTTGTTTTTTTTTAAAACTTGGTGTGTGGTAGTATAAGGTATGATGTTAACTTAAGCTTGCAGTTGTTTTTTTTGTTTTTTTTAACATTTTCAAGTGCTTGTGTCATAATATGTTAATATGTGAACAGACAATGTATTAAGTTACCTTCCAGTCTCCTATACTCGGGAAGGGGAATATGTTCCTGCATAACGCACTTGGTACAAACTATGATAGTATATGTATGCTCGCTAGTGAGTGAGCGAGAGGAAGAAGACAAAGATGAATGCCAGACAAACCCTGGGTTTCTTGTGAGTGGTGAAGGTGAGCAGACAGTTGTAGACATGTTGTGTGGAAGACTGGGACCACACAGCAGCTTCCTGAACTCGCAGCACGCATGCCACACAAAGCAGCAGCTAGAACACACAAAAACTTTTTTCATCACCATTGTCATCACAAGCAGCATTTTTATACCATTCTACTGTCTTCTAGTGCCCATTTCCTGCTCACTGCCCTACAACCTACCAAACATAAAAACAGACGCATCCTTTACATATTTTAGCACAGGCAGACCTGCCTACCCACCAAACATGACATGAGTAGTGCCAAAAACCAAACGAGTAGTTTCCTGGCCAAATGAGTAGTCGTAACGTATGCCAACCAAAAATGTGCCAGCTTGTTGCGCTACAAATCAACTATTCTATTCTTTGGCTTGTTTGATTCGACCGGCTACAGTGCACTACCATAGTATCTCAGTATGTGGGTTTTTTTTTTGTGTGTGTGTGTGTGTTTTTTTAGCCCAATTTCTTCCTACCCGGGTATTTATGCATCGTTAAACTTTGAATGAGGCTCGTTCAAAAAGCTGGATCGGCGCGAGCAAAAGTTCAGATCGGATTTGACGAAATGCTAACTGCTAAATTACGTAGATTTAGGGAAAAATGTGTAGTGGGGCAATTAAATGCATAGTTGCATAGTAGGCCCCCAAATTACTTAGTTTTCTATGGTCAATGTGTAGTGTAGGCAGGTCTGCACAGGTGACACTCATCAGTCTGGGTGACTGAAATCCGAATTTTTTAAATCTACCCTGACTGAAACTGTTTGCTGAACAAAACATGAGTAAGATAGTACTACATGTATGTATTAGCAGCAACCCAGAGATAAGTGCCACATTCATAGTTTATATTTACAGTGCTAGGAGAGGCCACCAAATGTTAAGCTTTGTGTTTGACTGGTGTTTCACCTTTACGGAACCCAGTACCCCTACATCTTGACCTGGGAATTCAACAAAGACAAAAAAAATGCACACATTTTCTTTACATCCGCTACTAGAAATGCTTCACAACATACATTTGCCTCTACCAGTACCAGTCAAACTACAGTAAAACTAAAAGAATTAACATACAGATTTGAAGAGGGACGTTGTCTCCTTCTCAGCATGTGCTGCAATAGCATCAAGCAGCTTTTTGGAGACTTGAGAAAACCTGCTCTTCAAAACTGGTGCTGGAACTCTGCAAACAGTCAATTTATTCAGATTAATAATGACACAGGTCTTTCTCTGGCCAAGTAATGCAGACCTACAGCATCACACTCAATCAATAACTTTAACCACCGTGTTGCTGAATTAATTTGTCTTATGCTGAAAAAAACATAGAGGTAGCCTGGAATATTTTGTTCTCAGCATCAACAAGGTTAAGCAATGCACATGTATGGGATTAGAGAGCTTGCTCCATTTGGGAAGAGAAAAATCGAAATCATGTGAAACTCTGTATTCTGCAGCAAACTCTGCACACACATTGTGGCGCAGAGATGAAGGAATGACATCTACTATATCTTGGAATACCTTTTGATCACAAGACTCAGGAGGTATGCTACAGCAGTTGCAGATTCCTCTGTTTCTACTGTTTCCAGAGTTGTCATCTGTTAAGACAAAGTGGCATGTATGAATGAAATACCAGTGTAACCATAGCAAAATGAAAATGTACATCATATCACGTCAACTCAATGTTTCGAATACTAGTGTGCTCCAAAAATAATACCAATAACATTTCTATGGTATTCATCTCAAGTTATGTTCATAATATATGCATTGATGGCCTTAGCAGGCTGAAAAATATCAGGATTTTCTATAAAAAAAACCAACAAGCCCACAATGTACCACTACCGGTTGTTCACATGTACTGACACTAGTGACAGTCATTTGATTTATAAGAGAAGCATTCATCACTCCACTATACTCACAAGTGCAGCAAAATACTCTGTTTCTGATTCTTGTCCACCTTGTTCTTTGATCACTTCTGTAACTGCAGCTAACACAGCCAGTATCTAAAGCAAGTAAGAAGAAAAGCAAAAAATGCAACACAAATGAAATTACTCACACTGATACTAGTGATAGCATGTGTGTGTATACACGTGTGTAGTCTGTGTATGTACGCTGATGAGTGTGTATCTATCTGGGGAGCCGGGGTGGCCGAATGGTAGAGCGTTGGACTTCCAATGCTTGGGTCACGGGTTCGAACCCTGGCTGGGGCCAAATATTGTGCTGGCTTTTTCATTGATGCCCTGTCTTTGATATCACCAGTATGTGGTGGAAAAGGATGTTGAACTCCCAAACACACACCCAGCCACCCGTGTATCTATCTAATCACATGTTACATGCATATAATATCGAGAATTCATTCACACATTGAAAGAGAGAGAGAGAGAGAGAACTAACAGACAGAACTCGCAGAAGCGGAAAGAAAGAGATCACCTCTCTGTGTTGGGCTGAGTTTGAGTGCCACAGCCTGTGGACACGACTGAAAGTAATGTTGGTACATTCTGTCCAGTTTGTTGCCCAGGTGTTGAATGTTTTGGCATCAGTGTTGTCAAGATCCAATTTGTCACTCTCTGCATTTTCATGTTTTTGCACTGCCTCTACTGTCAGCGCACTGACACCTGAAGCAACAAAACTGAAGTAATCATACTTTGCACTCCGTTGCAGAGGTTGAGCAGAAAAGTCATTCTTTCGTACTCACAAATCAGCTTGGATCTCCATTTTAACATTCATAACGTCGAAACAATGCAGTGTGTGAACACGTGCTGTAATGCCCCCCCCCCCCCCCCCCCCCCCCCCCCCCCCCCCCCCCCCCCCCCCGCCCCCCCCCCCCCCCCCCCCCCCCCCCCCCCCGGTTCAACAACCACCACTATCACACTATTGCATACTCAGATCGCGGCTAGAGAAACATATATCATCTACTCCGCTTCATATGCTATATTCTCCCCCGGTTCTGTGTTATTTCCTGGCCCCAACAATGCTCTCCTAAACCGCAAAACAATGAAAGCAAAGGTAAGAACCTGTTTACCTGATGGTTTGTGGAAAAATCTGTTCTTCGCTGCCTCTCTAAACCGTTTTTCCTGTGGGTTAGACACACTACTCCCATGTCGCTGCCACCTCTTCACGTTCTTTTTCGACTTCACTTTCATTTTGATAGACTAACAGTCAAACAGACAAGACGATATTTTGCATGGTCAAGTTCCACATGTGGCCATGTGCACCGGAAGTTTCTTTACATTGATCAGGGGCGACAATCTGGGTTCGTTTCCTGTGAAGTGTAGCAGACGACGCATGTTTGATATTCGTAAAAAGTACAAAATGCTCCACTGGTGGCCAGATTTCTGTTGTCGGTGACACTTTCCGTCGAAACTTTTGCAGATGAAAATTTCCGCCATGCTCCTTTCCTTTGCCATTGTTTTAAAGTTGTGCTAACATGATTCAAAGTGATATGTTTCATGTTACTGGTTATGTGGTGGAAAAGGACGTTAAACTCCCAAACACCCACCCCCCCTTATGTTACTGGATCAAGTAAGTACTGAAGTCCTGTGCTGCAAGTAGTTTCTATAAAAGCAGATGAGCAGGAGAACATGTAATTCAGCATTTTTTAGTGAATAAAATAGATGTCTTTCTCAACCTTTTTTTTTTTTTTTTTTCTTTTTAGTTGCAGCATTCACCTTTGTTGGACATTTTGCATCCCAGTCGTCAATGGTAAGGTCATGCACTTTGATTTGTTAGCAGGTACAGTACACATTCTCAAAATATAATGGTTAGTACTGTAGTTTCAGAAGTAGCTGCTTTTTAGTTAGTCTTTCCTGCAAATAATTCAGAACCTCCTTTGGTCCGAGCATTTATGAACATGAATTGCAATGCTCAGGTAATGAAGTTGAACTTGAGTTTGAATCCTGGGTGGGAGTAATAAAAATTGTGCTGCCTGCCTTTCTCCTTCTTGCCCCATCTGTGATACAATCCCTACCTTGTAGTTAACAATTTTAAACTCGCATACAGACCCAACACACACACACACACACACACACACACACACACACAGAGTGTCACATGCAGCTTCATCTTTCCTCTTTTACTTGCATCATATTTTATTCAAAGCAAAAACATTTCTGAACAACAAGAAATCATTCTCACACTGACAATCAGTTTGTACAAATTATCATGGGTAAAATGGCCTTTTCTGAGGAAAATACATGTCAAAGTTCTCCCGCTTGTGGTATGGCTCGTACGGATCATCCACCCAGTGCTTTGGTGCCCTCCAGAATCTGGTGACCATTCTGTCCAGGAGTTTACTTTGCGTTCTGTTGCAAAACACATGCTGTCTCAGTCTATACTTTCTTGCGGAAGTTTTTGTCCATAGTCTTTTCCCCCTCCCTGCCTTGGTTCGTATCCAGATGCCCCAGTTCAGGCGGTAGAATCTGGCGGGAACAGACTTGACCGCTTTCGGTTTGCCTTTGCCTCTGCTGTACCTCACTTTGGTCCGAACTTGTTGTACAAGTGGTGTAGTGGACTGCAGGGACAGCCTATGTGCAAAGAAAAAAAAACATGACAGAAAGGAGGCAATGCTGCTTTTAAATTAAAATCGGGTGGGGGGGGGAGGGGGGGGGGAGAAGGAAGGATACTAAAAGTGACATGTTAAAGAAAGTCATATTTGTGTAAGATCAAAGTTAATTTGTTGAGGTTTTTTACCTGTTCATGTTCTTGACAAGTGCAGTGATACCAGCATTTTGTGTGGATGAATGGAAAGACCAAATATTTCTATTGAACACTCTTGGCAGGATAACCTGACCACAAGTGACAGCTCCGCTTGCATCCTTGACTGCACATGCACTTTTCTGTGGTGGCGTTGAAAGAATTCTTCGAGTGAATGTCCATCCTACCCGAACCACACCTGGAAAAAATATGAATACATGTGTATGTGGAAATTTGGCTAATGACAAGACATTTTGTCAGTATGATATATCCTGTCTCCCTTTTTAGACTGGTCAGCATGCTTTTTAAATTCATTTTGCGGTGACCCCAAATTGGAATTTCAACAGTGTACATGGAAGAAACAGGGTCACGCCCAAACAAAAGACATACATGATCTTTTTTTCTTTTTGTCTCTGCCCAAACTAAAGGTAAGGTTTTATGTCCACTAACTTACAGTGATCCAGGATGAAAGACTATTCACTAAACATCCAGTGTAAGTGTGTTTATCTCGTGCTCTGCTACAGTGCTAGGCTGACATACACAAGCAAATTTTCAATGCAGTTGTACAACAGTACACACACACACAACACACACACACACACCACACACAGAGAGAGAGAGAGAGAGAGAGAGAGAGAGAGAGAGAGACAGACAGACAGACAGACAGAGGCATACATGTCAGACTGTTTCTCAAGGACGCAGCCATGTTGGTCTGCTATGGAGAGCAAAAAGTGTAACTCAAACGGAATGAAATATACCAGAATGAAAAAGAAATTTGATATTGCAGGCTTTTTAAGATAAAGAGAACAGAGAATACCAGGTAGTGCTCAAACATTTCATGAAATACTGCACATTTGTTTTCGTTGAATTTTACGTTTACCCAATCTATCCCATAATCCTCTCACCGGCAGTCACCTTCCTCTGACCGTCTGCCACGGTTTGTTGATCTAACCAAAGTTGAAGCAATGTGGAAGGCTTCAACATCCAGACTTTCTTGGTCTGTAAAGGTAAGAATACACATTTTTCAATGTAAAAAAAGGAGACATTTTATGTAGAAGACATAAGCATGTAGCATTTTAGTCACGACCGATCACGTAGCCTGCATGTGCAACGATGCGTCTTGCTTGGTGGCCATTTGAGGTCATATCTATACATTATTTCTGTTAGTGACATTTTCAGCATATCGTATGATTCACGTCGCTCATTGTCAGTTCATTTCCTTTTGCAATTGGTCCTTGTAGCATTTGAAGTGTCATGCAGCGTGTCAAAACAACACAGAATCATTTCATGCATGCCAAAGAACTTGGCAGAAGCGCCAACTATGTATACCATGCTAGCTATTTCTTTTCTTCTTTTCAATTTCTCTTCTCTCTGACCTCTCTTTTCAGGCGGTAAAATGCAGAAGACAGTTTTCATTGACAAGGCAGACTCGTGTCAATGGAGACAAGGTAGCATACAACCCACCCCCTCCGCCTCCAGGGCCTCCACTTCCACCTGTGAAGAAGTAAGTTTTGCCCTTTCGTTGTCAGTACTGCATGTCCACTGTGCAAAAGATTCTGGTAGCTTCAGTTCACACCTTGTTGCACCCCCCCCAAAAAAAAACAAAAACAAAAAAACACAAACCCCAACAACAACAAAAACAACAACAAAAAACAAAACAAAAACATTAGCATTCATTCAAGCAGTTGGAAACAGATCTGTTTTGTTTACAGTAACAGCCACAAATCCTGTAATGTGGTTACGTCTGTGAAATCTTTGTATCCGTAATAGTAATACATTAATGTTATGTGATTTTACTTACAGACACTTAGTTTGAAAATTACTGTTGCAGAGATTGATGAGTCTTACTTTTTTCCAGGAGCACAGCACTTGCCACTGCACTAAAGGTGGCAGGTGCCAGCACTGTTGGTGTAGGGGGAATTCTGGGCTATGCATGGTATGAACCAAGTTTTCGTCGCACTCTTGAACAGAATGTGCCATACTCTAAAGAGGTTATGGATACAGCCTTCTCTGTCCTTCCTGGCGGTGCCTCCTCTCCATCAGACTCAGGGTAAGGCTTTGTGAGGGAAACATACATGTACACTAGTTTTTATTCCCCTCCAGTCTCATTAAATATATTCTTAGTTGACCGGACTGCTGGTGGTTTGTCTCATTGAACATGCTGGATGAAAAGCATGAGAGTATCCCCCACTTAGCTTAAGGCCATTTCCCTTGTCTACACACACACGTGCACACACACACACATGCACACACACAGTGTCAAATACGCCTGTCCGCACGTGCGATATGCAAATTATGTTTGGTTTTTGCTTGACTGTCTCAAGGAAAGCCAAGAAGCCCGTAACTGATGAAGCGAAACCTCTGAGCCTCTCTGACAATAAAGAATCTGAACAGGTAAGTCATTTACTTAGATGGTGTACATCTGCTAAATGTACACGTTATGTCAATATTTTGTTGTTGTTGAGGTGGTCTATTTTATTTGTGTCAGTTTATGATGAATTTTTCCCCTTTTATTGTTGTTTGCTTAGAATTAATGGAAAGTTTAAATTTAGATAGTGGCAGGGATGAAATCTAATTCTGTGCTAATTGTGCTTACAGGAAACAACAGAGGCTGAGCAGAAGAAACCTGAGCCAGGTAGGGATTACACGAACATTTGGTGTACAGGCACTTATAGCCCACCCCCCTCCCCCCTTCTGATTAAACAAAAGTACAATTTGTATAATCTGATATATTGTGCTTTTGCTTTCATGCCAGTTTTATCCAGCTGAGGTTGGCTGTGTGCACTTTAGTTTCTTTAGAATGGGTGGACAGGGTCCCTGAGTAGCAGTAGCACGTGGTGAATTTTTCAGCCTCCAGTGATAGAGCAAAACAGACCGCAAAAGGAGTCAACAGTGGTGGTAATGTGGATTAGTTCTCTTTGACTGATGTGAATCAGTCATTCCATTTATTGTTATATAGCATGGCCATTGACATCGATGTCACAGGATGTCTGCAAATACATAGTGCAATGATTAATCACTTGTGAATGCTGAGACCTAATTCTTGGGGATGCTGTTTAAAAAAAAAAAGGGGGGGGGGGGGAGGTTTGCTTCCTATGCCATGCATGTCATAGACTACATGAAAATCATGCTCACTTTTTTTGTTGTTTTTTTTCCCTCTTTAAGTTTTATCTGCCAAGGAGGAACGGCAGCGATTAATTGAGAAAAGAAAGAAGGAAAGGGAAGAGGCAGAACTTTCAGAAAATGCAGGTTTGTATTTGCCTACTGATAGGCACATCATCTTTTTGTATTACTGTTACATAAACCTTGTCTCTGAGTTATGCTGTCTCTCACACACTCCCATGTGTATACACACCATCACCTGTCATTTTGCATTTAGCTCTTAAGAAAAAAAAAAAAAAAACACAGAAAAAAAACATACATTGAGTGGCTTAAACTCAGTCTTCACCACCTGTCCCCACTTCACACACTTGAGAGCATGGGATCCTTTTTTGCAGCTCTTGAAGTTATTCTGGAGAATCTCCTGATTCGTGTTGGAGAGACAGCATCTATTGCTCTTGAGGCCCAGAGGAAACTTGTCGAAGCCACCAGACGACACACTTACCTTCTTAAAGAGGCCATGGAAGATACTACAGAGGTAAAAAAAAAAAAAAAAGAAGATAAAAGTTTGAAGACCCAGAATGAAAGTTTTGTCCACACAGTGTCTTTTAAATTGAGAGCTTGGTCTCAGGTTAAAATTCTTTATAACTGGTACATGAACTTGCAGGCTAGAGCAAGCATGCTATTGCCTTTTGAAGTGAAAGCCCGTTTTTTGGTGGGATTTTTCATGGATTTGAAGGGTGAAAAGGTGTGTTCCAGAGTGCTGCTATCTTCATATATATACGGATATATGTTTTCAGAATGCAGCTAGCGTTGATTCTTTTTCAATTCACAGATACTGTCAAAAGACCGACAGTGGCAGGGAGTGGCAGAGGCATACAAAGACAGAGAAACATATGCCAGAGAAGCAGAACAGTATGTAAATGAAGCCAGGTATGTTTTTTTTTTTTTTCTCTTCAAGCACCATTTTCTGTAGTTTAATTTCCCCTTGATCATGTTGATGTATGCCGTTCCTGCTGGCACTGGCTGGTATCTGGTCAAATGATAAAACCCTCTGTGTGTGTGTGTGTGTGTGTTGTGTCTGTGATGACCTAAAATAGGATGACCTGTAGGGTGACTAATGAGATTCTCGGGAGATGGGTAGAGTGCATGTATATATATTACATGACATAGCAGTCTGAGTTGAACTGGTATGTCACGTTTCAGCGAGTGGCACTTGGTCTGCTGGTATGCTTTTCCAAAGGAGTTCACTGTTATCACAAGTCATAATTTTGCCCAGGCTTGAATAGTGTGTATGTGTTTGTTGGCTCTTGCAGAGAAACACTTGAGTATCTAAAGAATGCCATCGATGAGGGGAAGGCCAACAAAGCAACAAGAAGGAACAAGGCACTGGGCACTGCACAAGAAACCGTGTCGAAAACCAACACTGATATGAGACAGATGACAGCAGAGGTGGTTATATGTTACGTTCAGTCATTTAGACCAGTGTGTATCTGCATCACAAGTGTATAGATCTCTGTTTCATAACTTACACTTGCAGTATGTTTTGTAACTAAATATTGGCAGGGAATATTGCAGAAGACTTTTGCTTTTCTATTAAGACTTACTCACTCCTGCCGTGTCCACTGTACATTTCTATACATAAAGCATTTACTTCTTTAAATTAAAAAAAAATCTTTTCAAATGGAAGGTTTACGGACTCGATAACAGCTGGTGTGTACCTGACTAGTGCTTGGGTTTCTGAAGTTTAAAGACTCACTTGTTGAGATTGATCATTTATCGGTGTCATTCAGTGTACCAACTTGTTTTGTATTCTGCATCAGTATGTAAATTACATCTGTGTGTATCTTCTGTCAGGTTGAAAAAGCAGCGGCTGACTCCCGCATGATGGTCACGTACAAGGACTTAGTTGAGAAGGGGCGTAAACAGTTTGCTGCAGAGCTTGACAGCATTATGCCTGATGTTAAGCTTGGTACTAGAGGTAATATATTTGCAGTATTTTGTTAAATCTCTGCATAGAATTTAGTCGGGACGTGAATCCTGAACAGCATTACAAAAGCATCCATTTGTGTTTGCTGTTATTTCTTGAATGTGATTCAGCCTTAGGGCTAAGATATAGAGTGTCTTGGTTAAACACTATTTGTAGGACAAAACAAGCAGTAGAAGGAAAATAAGCACTCTTATACTGACTGCTGTAGGCAAACTTCTGGTCTGCAAATTTTGCAGCGGAACCCGAAGGTGGCATATATCTGTATGAAGGCGGTTACATACATTAATTTATTGTGTTGCAGCCAAGAAGCTGACGGAAGAAGAACTGAATGCCCTCATCGCCCATGCACATCGACGTATTGAGCAGCTGCAGAAGCAACTGGCGGAACAAATGGCAATGGAATCAGAACGGATGGATAGGGCCTTGGAGCGCCAGAAGATGGAGGACGAAAAGCTTGCAGTGCAGCGTGTTAACGCCGAGGCCGAGCGACTGAAGGAAATATTTTCTCTTGAAAAGCAGCAGTGGGTAAGTTACACATCAGTGCACATACTGAACATATACCGCCATCGGCAAGTTTGTAAATAATCCATATCTTAGAAGCAGCACAAGATGTGCTTTGACAATTCAGCGACTCACAGTTGCTCCACATGTACCAGTAGAAACACAGGTAATGAACCGTTACTTGCTAATACATGTAGTGATATCACGCGCGTGCGCACACACACACACACACGCTGGCACAATTTTGGCAGACTCTTAATGATACAGATTGTCACTCTGAAGCCTGACTTCAAACATCTATGACTGCAGTGTAGGGTTGTTGGATTATTGCTGCAATCAGTGGACCTGCTCTTTTTTTCATTTTTTTTTTTCATAACCACCACAGGATACAGAGGCACGTTTGGAGTTCGAACAGGAATTGAGGCAACAGCTGGCACGCCAAGCTGCAGCCCATAGCGACCATATAAAGGATGTCCTGCACGTGCAAAGCCTTGAACTGGAGAAACAGTGTGAGCGCGAGATGCACAAGCAGCTGCTGCAGGAAAGACAGGCCTTCCAGACAGAGGTCGCTGGTTGGATTGCACGTCTCAAGGGCATTGAGTCTGCCGTTGAAGGTATGGGTGGTCTGGAGACTTGTGCACTCAGGCGTCCCTTTGGCAGCCTATGAGTGGATTTTGACGAGAGTAGGTTTAAAAGTAGTATAGGCATCTGGCAACACTATGTACTAAGTGTCGTCTACGGGTAAAAACAAATTGAAAAATGAAAAAAAAAATTGTTGAATTTTTTAAAAGTGTTTCAGCTACTCCATGAAGATATGCATACCATTTTTGACCTTTTTTTTTTTTTTTAACGTAAATAGGGAGGCTAGGGATTATTTTCCTATTTTGAACTGTTGTATTTCGATCCTCTAATTGTCAGTAAGCGTGCCTTAAAGTCTGGGCACATTGCATACTCTTCTTTTTTTTTTCTTTTTTTTTTTTGAAAATTGGTTATCCTTTTTTTCTCCTGTGAGTGTTAGTAGATTTTTATGAACTTTTTTTCACGTACAAATCAGCTCTACGCCAATAAATATTTTCTTCAATATTGGCGAAAACCTGAGAATAGAGAAATCTATTTTTAACATCACCCAAAAGAATCAGACTCAAGGGCTTTGTTTGAAGTGAGCAGTAAGGAATACAGGACAGAGTAAAGTGACTGGACGTCATGACTTTGGAATGCACTGTCGTAATTTGGCATATCATCATCCATTGTCATTGTTGTAGTATTTTGTTTTACTATTCTCTATTGTCAGGGGCCTTGGCTGCCCTCAACGAATTGGAGACGATATCTTTATTGTCACTGGCTCCTCTCAGTGCCAGTCTGCTGAGTGGTGTGTCATGAAATGCAAATGCACTGTCGGAAAATTTACTTCAGAAAGCAAGACAACTACAGATCTTTCGGGTTTTGATTATTGTCCAGAGTAAATTCATCTTGCAGCATGTAATTTATTTTGATGGCTGCATGTAGTCAGCTTTGTGCTAGGGTGTTCTCAGAGGCACAAAAGGTAGAACAAAGTGACGAACAGCCTTAATGTTACTTTTTGAGCATTTTGTGGACTGAACATAACTCCTAACTGTCCACACACGAATCTCATCCTGAATCAAGATCATCACAAGACAGCACTATTATGCAACCTCGAGGCCAGCAGTCTGCCCTAGAGACAGCGTAACATGCCGTCATGTTGCATCACACTCCGATGAGCGGTCAGCCCTAGCCAGACAGCTCAGCGATATCGCACCCTCTTGTGAATACTGCGGTCACTCCTAGTTGGGGTATTGGCCACGTAATAGCTGACGGCACACTCAGTCAGGCCCCCTTACAACTTGCCCCAAGCACTTCCCACTGGCGTTAGGGCAGTAGACAACAAGAGACAAGTCCCATTACAACAAGCATGAAACCACATGTGACGTACTCACAGCCGTATGAGCCATACACAAGACTGCCCTGAGCAGGCAAAGGGATTATGGGAGATTATGCAATCTACTGCGGGCTGTGCGAGGGGGGGGGGGGGGGGGGGGGGGGGGGGGGGGAAGGGGCCTTCCTGAGAGTGCCCACGCCTTGCATAATAGTGCTGTGGAGTGCTGTCTAGTGCTGTTTAGTGCTCCTGTGAGTTTTGGTAAGTCTTGTCATATAGTGTGGGCAAGGGGGGGGGGGGGTAGGGCTGTGGACAGTTAGGAGATAATACATTGAAGTGAATACAGTTACAGGCATGACGAGAAGAAGTAGCTTCTATTTTGTGGTTTTCAAAGCATGTTAAAAACATTTCAAAGGAAACAATATCTTGTGGACAGAGAGTCATGCATGATATGTAAATGAGAAAGAGAGGTTAGAATGTATTACTTTTAAAAGCAGTTCATGTGTATTGACCCTTTTGTGCTTGCAGCCCGAGCAGAGAGTGAGAAGATTGCCCGAGTCGCCCAGGATCTCTGGCTTGCATGTATTGCTTTGAATGGAGTCATTCGCCATGGCAACGAGGAGGGACAGGAGTGGGAGGATCGGCTCAAGCCAATGCAGAAGGAAGTAGAAGCCATTTCAGATGCAGGGGGAAAACATCCGTTCGTGGAGACCCTGATCCAGACCATACCGGAAAGCGCTTTGGTCCGTGGCGTTTGGACGGAAGACAGCCTCCGTGAACGCTTCCCCAAGGTCTTCCGTGTTTGCAGGCGTGTAGCGATGATTGACGAGACTGGTGGAACCCTTTTCAAGTTTTTTCTTTCGTATCTCCAGTCATTCTTTGTCTTTGATGCGGTATATGCCAAGTCCGAGAGTTACGAAATAGACCTTGAAAAGTTAGACACCTTCACAGCGCTCGGGCATGCAGAATACTGGTTGGAACGAGGGGATCTGGAAATGGCTGTACGCTTCATGAACCAGTTAAAGGGAGAACCTCGACGAGTTGCAAGTGACTGGATCAGAGAGGCCAAGCTGCTGCTGGAGACACGACAGGCTGCCTACGCTCTCACCGCATTTGCATCAGCAAGCGGTCTCGGAACAATATTTTGACATTGACAAACTTGACACAGATGGACATTAAAACTTGTAGTAAAGATTGTACAGTCAGCTTTGTGAAGATGCAGATGGACGTAAATTTTACAATTCAGTATCAGGACCACAATAGTAGCAGTGTACATTTTTTCTGTGATAATAACAGTAGTAATTTCTTCATTACTCTTGGTCATACTCGAACTTAGCATAGAGATGACGGAGCATAATGCTTTAGACAGGTAAACTAAAAGTGCGGAACTGTAGCAAGCATTTGCAAAGAGTAGTTTTATACTTTTTGTGCTAAACTTGTCCAGAAAAAAATGCTTTAGTATGCCGGATTGCATTGAAGCCGTAATTCTTAACCCACCAGTACAACTGCAAGCATGTGGAAGGAAATAGTTTTTTAACATCGCTGATGCTTGCATACCTTCACACCAGTCGCTTTCGCTTTTTTTGCATGGGTTGTGTAAGGTTTAGCTGTGCAGCATTGGATTTTGACAGAATTACGGGTGACATTAAAACATTTCTTTGCCTTTTCCTGCCAGTCAGCAATTAATTAGCAGATGTGCCATTCGCCCAAATGATGGTTAGAGTGTCTCAGATTTGTTTCCTTCTTCAGTGCTGTCATGTGCATATTGTGCTTGTTTTGCATGACATAATTAGCAGACATCACTTATATATGACAGTGAACCTGTGTGCATGGCAAGTGTGACTTCGTTTTTTGCCTCCATTCATTTAACAATACAAATCTGCCTTTCAGCTTTTCCTTGTACTACTGCAAACCCGCTTTATGGAACTCTTGGTTCTGTTTCGCCTTGTTGCTGCAGAGTGAGCATATTATCCTTTGGGGCAGAAACTGCTCGTGTACCGTTTTGGGGAACATCCTGTAAAGGTTTGTGACCAGATTATGAAGTGTACTCAGATGGATAGGGACTTTTCTTTTTCAATCAAAAGGTAATCATCCATTAAAAAGCAAAATTATAGGGACATTACTATGGGGCTTTGGTTGTGAACTGTTGATTTTTGATTGCATGCAACATGTTCAGATTAAAAGGGAATTGCCATCATTAGTTTCGCACATTTTGTGTCATTTATTTGATGTGGGTTTCATGTGTGTACATCACTGTGTGCATGTAGGTCATGTGCGCAAAGAGTGTAAATAGTGTGTGCTTGACTGTACATGCTGTTGATAACATTAAATATGCAGTTTTCGCAGTCTGATCGAGTGTTAAAGAAAGGTGATTTCAAAATAAATGAATGTTTTATTACTCTGAAATTCTTTTTTTTTCCGTATGAGTGGCAAGAGTGAAGCAGTGATCTGCTTGCATATTTTCCTATGACTACAAAATTTTGCTTCATTCACATACAATATACACACGTCATGAAAATGTCGAGGTATTCCATGTTTTTGCATTTATTTCATTCTTCAAGCAGTACATGTGTCATACTTATCTACAAAATCATGTCTGAAAACAAGATGACTTACAGTAGAAACTGCACACTTCGAAACTGGTGTGACAGTACAGTTACAAAAAACAATGTGAAAAGTAAACCAATTCAAACATACAAAATCATGACACTAAATTACATGTACACCCTGGAATCTACTGAACAAAATGGGTGCAACATGTCAAAAAAGAAAATATGGCTAAATTATGAAATGAGTTTTGCAATAAGTGTGGAAAAATTATGCTTGACAAGGTGTAATCAAGAGGTCTGACTGCAAGTAATCAGCCTGCCTGAATCAATCAAAACATTGTTTATCTTAATTTAGTCACAACGTAAGAAAATAATATGCTAATTACAGTACTCAAAACACTTGAATGTCAAGTATCAACTTCAGTGTGAAATACAAAAAAACACATGCAAATGAAGTAAAACTATTCATAACCTTGCTTCTGCTCTCAAGGGAACACCTCAAATCTGCCATTATTCTGTTGTTCCACAATGTGCGCACATAGATCACTTGAGCGACCATTCCATAGGCATTGTAGATTTGTCATCTAACTGAGAGAATTTCTGTTTGACTGTTAACCATTTCAGACCAGAACAGCCTTTCTTTCAATGCCACCAGTGTGGCCTGTGAACAATTTTGTCCCAGATCAGTGAAGTCCTACTCATGATTATGGCTAAAAACGAGCTCATGAACACTTCTGGTGCACAATGTATGCATACGTCCGGTGATAGTGAAGGAATCTCAGAACCAGAACGTGCCATTCATGTGAATGCAGCAATCCAATCACAGCCAAGGATGCCAAGCGGGATCCATTCGGCACAGGTTGTCGTTATTGGTGGCTGCCATGACAAGAGTGCTCACTCTGCTCTCTGCACCTTCAAATGTGGCGAGATCTGCAGGACGATAAAAAGAAAGCCTTTTAAAACACTCCACAACCATAGAAAAAAATCACCCACTCACACAGCACACGAATGCACACGCACACACTACAAAAAATATCACATGAGAAACAACCAAGATTTTCAACACGACAAAATTTTGAGAACTTCGAGAGAATAATAATAATAATGACGACTTATAAGGCGTCTATACATGAAATAAAACAGGCTCTAAGCGCCGTACATCATAACTACATACACCCCTTTCATACACACAGACTCACAGGGAACATTCCAAGTTAAACAATATCTCACAACAAGTAGGCTGACACGGTGTGGAAGGGCAGAGTAAATCAGTAATCAGATATAAATAGGTGGGTTTTGAGGCAGCGTTTGAGAGAGAGAGAACCAACCAACTTTCTGCTGCAAACCTGCAACAAGTTGCACTTACTCTGTAGTCTGTTCATGATGGCAGACACGGCTTTGTTGACCATGGAGATGAGCTGTTCCCCTTCCATGTCCACTGGCTCAACTCCTGGCTTGGTCTCCTCTTGTTTCTGAAAAACACAAGACAGAAACTTACCAAATTACACACGATTCTATGTTTCACGCAGCACAAGATTACACAAAACTTGGCCACCATTTCAAATACACTAAATGCCTTTATGCAGATAATCTCAGGAACCTCACCTACCTCCTCATTTATCATTTACTGATTTCAGGTGGACAGTTTAAGTTCTGATATTTCAAAATGTATTGACCCATGTGGAGGAATAGTCTTCAGACTCTACTACATAAGCCCCTGCTCTGTGAGCTCTCAGTAGTATGCACCAAAACAAAACTTATTCCATTTTAAATCTTGCTATGAGGCATGAACTGGTATCCACAGATTTGTGATGTGAGCGTAGCTGACTGACTCGAAATGCCCAAACACAGTCAAGCTGATGATCCTACCTTCTTGTGCCATGTGATGTATTCATCACGCAGAATGGCTCTCAGGAAGGACGGCAGTTTATACTGCGGCTGTACCAGACACCTGGCAGTGGCCACCATGGATGCAGTCAGCGGCCCAGTCACGCCAGTGGAGGTCAGGAACTCTGCGATGTTGGGGGTCAGGCGAAACGGCACTGGTCGGTTGGCATCAAGGTCACCTGTGTAGACAATGGATGAGAACAGACTGTGAATGACGCTGGTATTTCAGTTCAAAACATGACAAAGTAAGGGTACCATCCTATGCATTTGCTTTTTTTTTTCTTTTTTCTTTTTTTTTTTTTTTGGGGGGGGGGGGGGGGGGGCTTTGTGGTGGTTTCTTAGATGCTAATATGTGCATGTTTGTGTGTCTTTGCGGGTAAGTAGTGTGTGTGTGTGTGTGTGTGTGTGTGTATGGACTGTGTGACGCAGTACTTGGTATGATATTTTATATTGTTGTGTGCTGTTCAAATGAATTTCCCAAAAGGGACAAAAAGTAATTTGAAATGGAATGTGGAGTTTCATTGTCAGAGTGTTTTCTACGGTAGTGTGCGCTTTCAGCACACAGTATTGTACAGCACTTGCCTGAGACTTCATCGATGTCAAACTTGAAATAGGCGATGCTGAGGTAGCCGCAGTCCTGGTGCAGGTACATCTGGTCCGGATTCATCCGTGTCAGGTGCAGCACAAACTCTGCAAAGCCCATCAGGGCCAGCTGGATCATCAGCTGAGAACAAAATACAACATCACCATCATTGAAGCATTCACAGATAGATCAGCACTTCTACTGTTACTACAATGTTTTGCTTTTTTCTGCTTTTCCGCAGACAACATTCAGCACTACACCACATAAAAAGTCATAATGTATGAAGACAAAAAACAACACACAGAGATACAAATACTAAGACTATAAAACAAAATAAAACAACAAAACGACGACAAAAAAACAGTAAAAACACACAAACAATAATAGACCTTCATATTAATAATTACTGAACTACCACACTTGGACGTATCTGTTTTCCTGCTTGTCTGAGTTTCAATATTGTGGTTGCCTACCGTTTTGCGGAAAGTCCAGAAGTCAGTAGCGCTGAGGAAAGTGTGCAGGGCCCACTCCTTGAGGAGGCCACGAGGCACCATGTTTGTCTGGGCTTCCTTCAGAATGTCGCGCACCACCTGGTGGCTGGCCTGTGACCCTCGGGCCTGCACCGTCGCCAGCCGCTCATAGTACCGCTGTATTGGAGCATCATGCTCGATGCCTCGCTTGCTGCATCTCTGGTGACAAAAAAAGGTTCAACCATTCAGTCTCTCCACAGATACACACATTTTTTGGTTTTCAGAAATCAAGTTCAATGGCACCATGCAAACTAAGCAGGCTGGAAGAATGAAAGCAGTGCCAAACTTTTTCAATATAGGGATGAAGGCTGAGAGATGCAGCTAATACCTTGTGAGTATACATGTATTTACCTAATTCCTGCCAACCCATTACTAAGCAGCAGTCAGTGATGCTACGGAGTTCACGTTCACAATGCTAGGGAGTTCACATTCACAGTGAATGTCCTTTACTGGGATAACACAGCATCTATACCAAACGAACATCCAACAGAAATTCAGAGTACATGTACATCACACGTGTGTGTGTGTGTGTGTGTGTGTGTGTGTGTGTGTGTGTGTGTGTGTGTAGAAGCCACGGGCAGGGAAGGCTGTGTATGATGCTGCATATTATGCACATTATATGTATGTGTTGAGGCATCTTGTGTGTGTTTCTGGGTGCACGTTGTTTGTAAGGTGCCCTGAGCTCCTGCCGGAGGGAGGGCGTCCCTGGTATAACCATATTATTATTACGATCATTACCTGCTTGTAGATGTCAAGGAGTGAGATGGAAGCAGGATTGTCCTCCACCAAGCGCATCTGGGGAGACACCGCCACGACCCTTGGCACTGTGAAGTACAGCAGGCGGCGGCTTGTCTCCTGTTGGATAACAGGACAGAATTTACATCACACGCTGCTGTCATCCCATCATCTTCAAAATAAGCAACTGAAAGTGCCAGCCGTTTTAGGATGAAGTGTCAGCACAAAAATCAACAAGTCTACTGACCTTCTGCTTTGTCAGGAAGTGGTTCAGCATCCGAAGCAGCTGCAGTACCCTCTCCTCTCTGCGTGACTCAGTCATGCACGCATCGTTGACCACCAGGTAAGGGTAGATCTGGAAATAAATCACACATTTAATACACACCCATCATTCAGACAGTGACATTTTGCAAAGCACATGCTACATCAGTAGATGCACAGCTGTTCTGAACGAGAAAAGAGTACCCGGTAAGCAAAGCCCATACCTCAAAAACCCTTTCATATTTTTAATTGAAAAAAAGAAAAAAAAAAAGAAAAAAAAGACCAGGTTATAATCTTCTACCTTGCCATTGTGTCCACGAATGTTGAGTCGTCTGGCAGCTGTGTTGTGCTTCTGCACGATCTCCACACGCGGCATGAAGCGGGCGATGCGAGTGTAGTAATGGCTATGCTGTGAAAGAATAGGCTGAATAAAATGAAATTAGGCCAAGTTTTCTGGTGCAAGAGGATGAGGGTGAGGGTAACAGTGGAGGACCAGTAAAGACAAAACTTAAATAATACATCTTTGCTGGAAAATCTGCAAGATGATTAACTCATTGCCGACCCTGACCATGTGCCGTGGAATTCAACCATGACCCAGGCACTGTGTGTGTGCATAACCCTTGCCAACCTGGCGATTTTAGCTTTTTTTTTTTTTTGGTAAGAGATCTTCCTAAGAGTCAGATGTTTAATAATTGTGTTTGGAATGGCTTGACAGATAATTATGAGCACCTTTATGGAAAAATATTTTTGATTGGAAAAATTGGGCACACCAGCCACAGTGAGAGCGGAGGTAACATGGTTTGTGGGTGCTTGGTAGCAGCATCCTCATGCGTCGGACCCGGGGTCAAGTTTGTGATTCGCAACGGTATGCAAAGGCTCTGCACAAATGCTGGGCGCATGGTTGTGAAAAACTTAAGACATGGTCAAACACACAAGCAACTAAGAGCAAGAACAAAAATTTATTTGATACGCCTTAGGCCCATTCAAAACTGAGGGTGACATCATTCTGACATTCTGATACAATGTTACTGTATACGAAGAAACAATGAGTGCAAAAATAAAGCGTATCAGCTCAGCTGAGCAACAGTTGTCTTTTTCTTAAAGACAAAAAGATATAAAAAGCCAAGTTCTTAACTGAATGATAATTACTTGACGCCATTAACAGAGTGAGTTGAAAGGCGCTAGGATGGTTTCAGTATTTTCTAGGAATATAACAGGTGCGGATGTCAGAAAAACTGGGGCAGCATACAACAAAGTGTAACTTGTCCTCAACAGCAACTACGAGCAAAAATGCTGACTTACCTTGGGCAGCAGGAACTCTCCTGGCAGTTCCACCTCCGCAGTGCTGAGTGAGAAGTTGCTGAGGAAGCGGCACTTTTCCTCGATGAGGAAAGATTTGGGCAGTGATTTGGTCTTTGCCTCCAGCAGCTTGATCCACTTCTTCAGTTTGCTGATCAGGTTGTGGAGCTTGTTGGACCCTGGCACACTGGGAGAGGAAAGGAGACACAGTTACCATACTGTGGAACTCTCAAACCATCTTCGAGAATACGCTGCTTCTGTGTGAACTTCTAGCACTCCTTTTACTGCCGGCTTGTGTAGTATTTAGGCACTTATCTAGATACTGTGTGTGTGTGTGTGTGTGTGTGTGTGTGTGTGTGTGTGTGTGTGTGTGTGTGTGTGCGCGCGCATGTGTGCGTGCACCCACACATGCACATGCACAATACAATATATTCACTAGAAGTTACTGCAGAAAAGGAAAGAGAAATTGTTGAAATACATAAATAAACCAGGGCACCTTTCCTTCACGAAAGACAATCACAATCAGAATAATTGTTTTGTTCTGAATCTCAATAGTGAGTTGAGTAATCACCCACTAATGGATACCCTGATGCTGATGACTTGATATAGCCCACAGCTTCCACCCTGAGTGCTCACAGCACTTAAGAGTTCCTTAGCGAAGGACAGGATTTAAGAAGAAAAGGAAAACAACAACAAAAAAAAACATGAATCAGGATCTTACTTGAAGTCAAAGTCAGTGGTGAACTGGCTCTTCATCTTCTGGAAGATGGGATCCTGAGCAGTGGCCTGAGCCCGGCGAGCAAGAGACTCCGACGCAGCACTTGAGTAGTTGGAGGATGCGCTGCTGACGTTCTCAATGCCCACGCCGAACGTGCTGACCAACTTCTTCATGAAGTTCAGGGTGTGGGGAGTAATGACTGCCTCTTGCACTGTGTTGTTGACAGAAACGACACATTTATGCATGTTATGGTACAGTAGCAAACAGGACTATACAAGCATTTCTCTATCAGAGATACAGGTACAATAAAAAAAAAAATTCTGCCAGCAAGGGTGGGAGGGTGTTTAGGAGTTTAACGTACTCTTCCACCATGTAAGGGTGATATCAAAGACGGGGGCACAAGAAAAAGCAGCACAAATATTTGGCTCCAGCCGTGATTTGAATTCACAACCCGAGCATTTAGAGTCAAACGCTCTACCATTTGGCTGTCCCAGCTCTCCAAATTCTGCCAGCAAATTTGTGTAACTGACAATACTGCACTTGCAAAAGTAGAGGAAAAGCTCACACAGACACAGGCATGCACACAAAGACACAGACGTACCCACTCCCCTCTCGCTCTCTCTCACACACACATGCACATGCGCGTGCACACACACACACACACACACACACTAACACACATACAGTACACATACAGAGAGATACTTTAGAGAAATACTAGCACATACCAGCTCCTCTGTTTTCAAAAGCGATGCTGTAACATTTGCCCAGTCCTTGTCTCAGCTGCCGCAGCACCTCCTCATACCAGTTTTCTCTGAACCAAACCATCTGGGACACAGATGGAGGAAATGCATAAAATTTGACATAAAAAACGAAATTTTGTTTGTAAATAACGGCAATAAATTTTGAGACTGTGTCTCAATCTTGTACACTGTGACTGGAAACAGAACATGTAGACAAGCACTTCTCTGTCATCTGATTCACATTTCAACCTTCTTCCCTCTTTTGCTTCGTTCTCTTCATTCTTTTCTCCTACTCTTTCGAATTCTTAGCCACAATTTTTTTTTTGTTCTAGTCGTTCTTCTAACGTTTACATGTACCAGAATCCCTCCAGCCTCAGGATGATCCATCCCCATGCCCCAAACAAACAAAGAAACAAATAGATATCAAGCAGTTCACTGCGGAGGAAGTGGGGCTGGATTGGACACATCCTCAGGAAGCCAGCATCCAGCACCACACGCCAAGCCCTGACATGGAACCCACAGGGGAAAAGGAAGAGAGGCCGGCCTCGCAACAGCTGGAGGCGGGACACTGAGGCAGAGTTATATAAGCAGGGGACCAACTGGACTGGAGTGGCAAGAATAGCCCAGAACAGAGTGCGATGGCGAAGGGTTGTCGATGGCCTATGCTCCATGTGGAGCCAGGGGCCTAAGTAAGTAAGTCAGTAAGTTCACTAACCTGATCCACAATGCCCTCCAGTGAGGCGAGAATGGTTGGGTGGAGTTCACGCTGCATGTGCATGATGCGACTGCACCGCCACATGGGAGCTGGTGCTTTGATGGGACCCGTGTCAGACTGGCCGAGCTGACCGCCCACACGCTGCCCTGACTGCTGACTTGAACTGGCAGCATCTGCAGCAAACAGCCAGCCTAACAAGTTTTGTTATTTTAACTGTTGTCACTGTCCCCATCCCCTGCCTAAAACATGAGGGTTTGTTGCGTGACCTTTGCCCTAGACAATGGTGATGATTTTTTATGGGTCGCATTTGGCATTGTCTTTGTGTCTGGTACTCATGATTATACAACTTTACACTGCTGATGAAAATGTATTTCTAAATCAGCTCTGCCAAGGAAACCAGAATGCTCCTTCTCTATATATGGTGTTACACTACTTACACGGTGCACTTTTCATTCATGTGGCCTTTCACAATTTGATACGAAGGAACAATGCCAAGTTCACGTGGGTAACACATACATAACAACAGTTACGGCAACACAATGACATTTACCGGTCTGCATACCTGAGCTTGCTCCCAGTAGACTGGAGGGAGAGGGCGTGGCTGCCGAGCTGCTGGGGTCCTGAGGTGCTGGTGGGGTGACAGGCATCTGGGGTGGGACACTGGCTCCCACTGGTGTTGTGGGCGTGGCCCCACTGCGGGCGCCACCTGGTGGAGTTTCGCCGCCACTCTTGTCTGTAAAGAAAAACAGATAAATGCGAAGATGGCAAAGGATGCAGAATTGCTGACGTGCACAGGCATAGAACCGATGCCACTGCCTGAGAAAGAGGCAATTGTTTGTTGTGCTGAAAGAGAAAAAGAAAAGGCTGCTACAAGCTGACATGCAGAAATATATGTTACCCATGTTTTTGTAAAGTGAATCGTGCTGTCAAAATCACCCGCCAAACTATGACATTTTACATCAATCGATCTTCTTCTTCTTCTGTATTCCCCAGACATAAACCGATCAAGACATTTGTTGAATTCAGTGGGGGTTTTAATCATGTCTGAGGAGAGACGGAAGACTCAAGAATCAAAGGATGTATAGTTTAGGCCAGTGGTCAAGAACAAGAAAGTGAACAATGACAATACACAAAACAAATAAGAGAGAGAGAGAGACTTTAACTCACGTCTCTCACGCTGCTCAATCTTGAGTGTAAGGTAGAGCGTGCGGATGGGGAAGTAGACAGCCTGGGGGTACATGCGGCCCACCTGGCTCAGCAGGTTCATGATCAGCTTGCCCTCGTTACGCACCATACAGGTCAGGAGTTGAGGGATCCTGTAACCAACAACAAAATCTGAATTATAAACTAACTAAACATGTAACATACAGATTTCACAAACACACTGAAGACACTAAAGTTTGACGCTATGCACAGTTACTATCAGGCAGACTGGGCTAGTGGAAAATCCCAACTACCATTACAGTTTAACCGTTTTCTTACAATATAAGGACCACACACATGCAGATTCTCTGTTCTTCTGGTTCTCTTCCAACCAGAAAATTCTTTTCAACATATTGGCTTGTTTGGTAGTGTGGGATTTCTTTTTAACTCAAGCTTGCTTCCTTTATTTTTGCAAACAAACGAAGTGTTCACTGAGTTTCCAGTCATTGAAGTACTTGCCTGCTTGGTCAGGTTATTTGGTAGGAATAGGGTTAAACATGTTTGTTGTTGCAAGTTTCAACGTTCAAATGACTGGGGTATCCACAAAGACACAAACTGACCAAGGAAGCCACTGGATGGGAGGCACGCCAACGCAGTACTTGTCAACGGCTGTGGCCAGACGCAGTTTGTCGTCGTCGTAAGTCAGCAGCCACAGCACCTTGGCCAGGTACTTGCGGGATTTGCCCTCATTCTGGTGTCTACAAGCATGCAGGTAGCAGGTCAGCGCGTATTCTCCGTGCTGGATATTCCTGTGAACAACATAACATACAGGTTCAAAATAAACTTGCACAAAGACCAAGCAAATTAATCTCCAAATTTTTATGTCTACTTGTTTTTCACTCTGCTGTGTGAGCGAGCGGGGCAGGAACCAGTGGCCAAGCAGATCCTGCGGAGGAAGTGGGGCTGGATTGGATTGGATTGGACACACCCTCAGGAAGCCAGCATCCAGCACCACACGCTTAGCCCTGACATGGAACCCGCAGGGGAAAAGGAAGAGAGGCCGGCCTCGCAACAGCTGGAGGCGGGACACTGAGGCAGAGCTATATAAGCAGGGGACCAACTGGACTGGAGTGGCAAGAATAGCCCAGAACAGAGTGCGATGGTGAAGGGTTGTCGAAGGCCAATGCTCCACTTGGAGCCAGGGGCCTAAGTAAGTAAGTAAATGTTTTTCACTCTGCGGCTCTTCCCATTTCAAAGGGGATTTTCAATGTGCACACTTGATATTTATGCACGAGTACGTAATGAAGACCAAACAGGACAGCAAATATAGCGATGTCCGCTCAGATGCAACTGGATAAGCCAGCTGAAAAAGTGCCAAAGGAGGGGCTTGACACTACGCTGTAGTGAGCAAAGACCGGAGCCAGGTGGGAAGACTGAAGGGTTCACATGGGGTATGGGGTGAGTACGGGATCACACGTGACCAGGTTAGCTCACAGGGGTACACGCGAATTCTCTCGAATTAAAACCCGTGCTTGGGGTAGCACGATGGCTCTACTGACTGAAGTCATGAGGGTATTAGGGGAACTCCTGTATTATCATGTAATCTGGTATAACCGCAGGAGAAAAAGAACAAATTCCTTCAACAAATCCCTGCCCACTAATGGAATCCACCCTGGTACATCAAAATACACAGACCAGATGCCAACTTCAGTCAGAGGCGGCGTGGGACTCACTTTTCTCGTGTGAAGACACCCTCAAGGTACTCTCCCCACAAGGCCCATGCCTTCACCAGGGTGTCGTGCATCTGGACAGCGGCAGAGAACGCCTTGTTGGCCTCTTCAGAGCGGTTGATCTGTGCCAGGAACATGCCTTTCAGGGCGTAGAACTCGGCTGTCATCTCCTTGGAGAAGAACTTGAGGTTGGTTGACTCGATCACCTCCAGCCCCTTGAAACACCCAGAAAACTCAACGTAATCATCTCCATTCACATGTGACTAAAACTTTGAACAGCAGTTACAGGCTGTAGGTGGGCAGTTACACTGTAATTTAATATGGTGCACATTCTGGTCATGTTACACAGTTACACTGTAATTTAATATGGTGAACATTCTGGTCATGTTACACATTAAAAACAACACATGCAGCTCACAAATGTGACCTTCCATGAGAAAACCCCGCTTAAGTGCAAAATTTTCCATTTTTTGTTTTTGGAGCCATCTTAAAGAAACAGCCTTGCTCTTTACAATGCAAAAAACTCCTTTGAAAACGTCATAATTAAAGGGCAGAACTACCTGATTTGGGCAAAATTTCAATATTGACCAGACAGCACCCGCTGATTTGTTAGCCTCTAGCTCGGAACAGCGGCGTGCGTCTTAGGCCGGGTTTTCTCATGGACGGTCACAAATCATCCCTGGCCTCAAGCAGAGTTTAAGGAGATATATGATGGATCACGGCATAAATGATGCGTGGGCATCTTTGGATTTTGTCAGTCTCCAACCTTGCACAGTTTTCTTCAACCTTTGCAATAAAAGCAATATTGTACAGACACGTCACTCTGAAAGGGACATACCTCACTCAGCTCGTTCTTGCCCATGACGCTGGACATCTGCAGGTAGCACTTGACCTGCTGGCGTATCTTCTGGAAACAGTCCACGATTGGCACGCTTGGGATGGTGTGGATCCTGTGGAATTGAGTTTCATAAAAAAAAATTAACACTTGCCATAGCATTTTTTTTTTTTTTTTTTTTAGTCAAGCAAATGGTCAAGAGAAAGGTCTTCAGCTTCTTCAGAATGCACAAAAATGTCTTCTAAAGGCTCAGGCCTAGCAGAACAGGGCCAGACACATCACTAATCAACCACTGCTGTGATCACCAACAAAACACTGGGACAAAATTCAGTCGGAAAGACAGGGGATTTGTGTACAAGAGGAGGAAAAGACTGATGGGGAGGGGAATCATTTAAGACAAGTAAAAGTTATTGACTAACAGACCCAGTGAAAATTTCTTCTATTTTCAACAGCAACATTACGGTATTCTGCAAGCAGCCTGAACACAGTGACTGACCTGCTGAGAGTGTCGAGGCAGACGCCAGTGAGGAAGTGTTTGCGAGCGATCTTGCCAAAGTGGATGATGGCCTGGGCTGAGGCATGCACACCCAGCATGGAGTGGTTGTTCTGCAAACAGATCACCAGTGAATCATGAAGCCTACACAGTAATAATCAATAACAATAAGGCACAGCAATCATTACAATGTGTATCATTATAGTTAAGTTATTTAGGGTTTAATGTGTATCATTATAGTTAAGTTATTTAGGGTTTAATGTGTATCATTATAGTTAAGTTTCACCGCGCAAGCAACAAAGACTATTTCGTGGCTAATCAAGGTCCTTCTCTGCCAGACTAAAATAAAAAGGGAGACAATAAAACAAGGTGTAAAATATGTACCAAAAAAAAAAAAAATTCAGCGACAGTCAGGCCTCTACAATCAACCTACTGGTGCTTTTTTTTTTTTTTTTTTTTTAAACACTTCAACAAAACACCTACTGTCTGTCTGGTCTTTGAAGCATACAAGAACTATAGTTAAGAATTTGTATCAAAAATCTATCTGGTTTAAATAATAAACATGTTTCACTTCTTCGTACATCAAACATATATAGAGATGGAGGATAGTCTGGATTACTTGAGGCGTCTACATTTTGTAGAACAGATCTGACTCTTTCAAGAAGCTAAAGATGCTGTCAGGGGGAACATCCAGGAACAACACCTCCAAAACATCTGTGCAGTAATGTTTATGCAAATCTCGGCAAGATCCATGCACGAGATTAAGAAATGTAAACGGCTCATGACATGGTACGCACCAGGGGGAATCTTCCCCTTTCAAGAGATGTGAATGCGTAATGTGGGTGTGTCCAATATGGAGCCGACTAAGAATAGTCTCCTCACGTTGGTATCATCACAGATGCTGACTTCAAGTCACAGGACACGAACTGGACTGTAAAGTACGCCACAAACGACCACACTAACTGAATCAGGAGTGCTACATAGGATCATTATCACTTTTGAGACGTTAGGCGAAACTGAACTACAATAAAACTCACAGCATCCTGCTGGTTCTGCGAGTCATAGTGGTTGACGATGAACTGATAGTGGTGTTGTCGCCAGGTGAAGATATCACTCCAGTGAGACAAGTCGTCTGAGATCATTGGTAGACGATTCCTGGAAGCAGAGCCACTGCAGTATTTTGTCCAATGAAACTGCACAGATTTTCTGCTAATTAAAGACACCACAAGAAAATGGTGACAGCCTTGTGGAAGACTGAAGCCGAGCCTTTGGGTACCACTACCCTCCCCTTGTTTGTCTTTCTAAGCAAGCAGGCTTGGAGGCACAGTAAGAAATAGTATGATCACTGCGTCTTCACTGATTTAAGTGTGTTATGCACATGATCTTTGACTTCTTGTGATAAGCATAGAACTCACTTCCAAGTCTTGACAATGGCCTTCATGTCATGAACACTGGAGCTGCGTGTGATGTTGCTAGGCTGGAGACCCTGACTGATCTGCATGGCCTCCTGTAGCTCCATGATCTGCTGGGCCGCCTGTTGACCAGCACCAGCACACAATCCATTACACACACACCTCTTTGCCAGGTGCCAGTAGAGGCGGAGCAAAACCACCACTCCCTACTCATAGCCACTCAGTGATAACATAAAGCACAATGCATGGGTATTGCCTTATCTCAAGATCACAAATCCATCACACACCTTCCACCTAAAAACAAAGCTAAATTTAAGCTGATTTTAGGCAAATTAACAAAAAAGTACTGTTTGTACTTTATGAATATCTTGTCGTTTACCAATTTTCCCAACAGAAAATAACACAGGGAATAGCATCTGAGGCTAGTAATACACCCACCTGAAGCAGTGGAACGTGAATGTGGGAGACGATACTGGGCAGACGTCGCCATTCTTTGATGGCCAGGTTACTGCTGACCTCCACCAGGCGCTCGATCTGAAATTTGAAAAAGAGATTTTGAAAAGATCGAAACCAAGGCTGAGGTGCTGGGGTGACCAAGGCCTGCATGGAGTACAGGGTTAGTGCCCTGAGCAAAAATAAACATCAGCAATTTTTAAAGACATTTGATTTAGCACCTGGCATTTGCCCCCACCCACCTCCCAAATCCTGCAGCAAACACTGTGAGTTGAATGAGTTCTTGTGTCAAGAGATGTACACCATAAATTTCCCTGAGGGGATTAATAAAGTTATTTTATTCTCTTATTCTTAATGAATGAAGTGTAAGTGACCATCTTGACCACACACTGTGAGCTGAAAGAAGTAAGACTGACCATGTTGAGGTGATGATCGTCAGGGTGACAGATGGCGATGTAGCCGCGGTACAGGTTCACCTTCCACACCACCTCCTTCGGGCAGCTCAGCTCCACCTGTTCAAACGAACTACCAATCTAGAAGATCTTGTCAGAAACACGCTTGGCCCAGGGAGGACAGAATCAAATCTTCATACATGTAATACACTGCATGCGGTTCTGAACATTTTGTATATCACAAATTGTAACTGTAGGAAGATATTACTTGTTTGCCCTGTGCAAACAACAAAAAAAACCCCAAAACAAAATAACAAACCACCACCAACACCCCCCCCCCCTCCCCGCCAAATCCCCCCCCCCCCAAAAAAAAACAAACAAACCCACCACCAACAACAACAAAAAAATACAAACAAAAGAAGCCAAAACAATACACAGAGACAGCATTAAGCCAGTATGTTGTCTCATTTCGTGATTTACCATCTGAACGGTACGTTCATGTTGCTCACTAAAAGTTTACCTGTGCAAGTGCATCCTTCATGAGGGCCCAGTTTGGCACACGCCAAGCTGACTCCAGCACCAGGTAAGGGTTTGTGTTGCCCTTGTTGTTGGCATACTCCAGGAGGATGTCCCACTGGTTTAGCTCTTTGGAAGACCTGCAGGAACAGAGAAATACAAGATCAAGACCAGTTTGTTTTTTTTTAAACAGTGAAGGGTTTGTGATGCTACCATTTTGAGGACACTCAAGCAGCTTGGCTGCTTGTTTAGGGCTTTATCACCCTTTTCCAAAACATATGGGTGATATCAAATATGCAGCAACAAGGAAAAAACCCATCCCAAGCTTTGACATCCAACTGGGATTCAAACTCACGACCCGATCACAGACATCTAACGCCCTTCCTGCTCAGCTATTACGCCCCCCCCCCCCCCCCCACTCCACCTTCAAAAGGCACACCATACTGGTAAGAACCTGTGCAATATATATATACATTCAAGCACAGATACAACTGAAGCTTTTTTCACGGACATCAATCACATCAACAGTTTAGCAGAAGGAGAGGTTGCCAGAGACAGAATTCACTTGCCTGATCCAATGCTCTTCCCACAGACGGTACTCTGGAATGACTGACGGCATGGCTGGGGCAGAATTGTGGTCCTGTCTTGCTTTGGCCATCGCCTGCAGGGAAGTGAGAACATCAGTGAGAAGTATCCAGACAAATCTGTGACATCTTCTCTGCCAAGGGACTAAAGTGAACTTGTTTAAATAATAACAACTCAGTACTGTATAGGCGCTTTACCCAATTTTTTAAATCGGCTCAAAGCGCCGCGAACCGAACCCAACATGCACACTCACGTGAATCACATGCATTCTCTCACAGACAGGACATGAACACATTATAATGTGGTGCGAAGGTGTGAAAGGACAGCTCAACTATTTAAGTTCCTGAATTTAGAAATTTTGCATTTATTTTTAATATTTGTGGGCTGAACATTTGCACAGCATAGAACACGGCCACAAACAACACTGAACTCACAGCTTCGTAGGCATTCTGAGCTTGCTCGAAGAAGCCATGCTGCTCATACGCGATGGCGATGTTGGTCTCTGGGTAGCGTGCTCGCTTCTGCCACAGTCCGGCCCACATATCCTCCTCCTTCAGGAGGGAGTACAAGTCACACAATGCGTCCATCACCTCCTGTAGACAAAATACACCCCTCCGTGTCAACCTTGATCAATACAACTGTGCCTAGAAGTAGAAGTAACTTAACACATTTCAAAGTACGTACAACTACAGATCACCTCCACTATCATGACATCTTTGGGGTCCACACTGCCTTGTGCATATATTCACATCGTACTGAAGTTCATTGTATTTGTACATGACTTTATATCAAGAGCTGGGGACCACAGACCTGACCAAGTGAAAACTCCTTTTGTATTACTGTTATTTACACTGAAGCATGCGATACTGACAGGAACTGTACATAACCCCCAAACAGTATTATGAATACAAGGCAGCAGAAGGCCTACCTGTTGTGGGTTTGCTGCAGGAGGTTCGAACTCATACTCGCTGCCTGGCCGGGCGCGAATGGCAGGCAAAGGGCTGTTGTCGTAAACCATCTGCTCCAGCAGCAGGCAGGACCGGTGCCACAGGTTGTGGGTCTTCCCCAGGTACTGGAATACACAGACCACGAGCAGATTAGAAAAACTTCAACTTGATGAACAGAAACGATGACAGGCTCTGTAAAGTCATTCCTCCGATGACCTGTCTTTTGCAAAGTGTCTTAGTCATTTAGTCTGATTTTACCAAGTGTTACTGGAGTTTTAATGTAATCTATTAGCTCTGGTGCTACTGCAGCTGGAGGAATGAGGGGAGAGAGAGAGAGAAAGAGAGCGACAGCAAGAGGCAGAGAGAGCGTGAGAGACTGAGCAAGACAGAGAGAGAGAGAAAGAGAACGACAGCAAGAGGCAGAGACAGCGAGAGGCATAGAGAGCGTAAGAGACAACGCGAGAGACAGAGCAAGAGACAGAGAGAGACAGAGACACAGACAGAGAGAGAGAGAGAGCGACAGCAAGAGGCAGAGAGAGCGTGAGAGACTGAGCAAGACAGAGAGAGAGAGAGAGAGAACGACAGCAAGAGGCAGAGACAGCGAGAGGCATAGAGAGCGCAAGAGACAGCGCGAGAGACAGAGCAAGAGACAGAGAGAGACAGAGAGAGACAGAGACACAGACAGAGAGAGAGAGAGAGCGACAGCAAGAGGCAGAGAGAGCGTGAGAGACTGAGCAAGACAGATAGAGAGAGAGAGAGAGGGAGCGCGAGAGACAGAACAAGAGAGAGAGAGACACAGAGAGAGAGAGAGAGAGAGAGGGAGAGAGATTTTGTGAGCTAACACTCCTTGTGTGGTCTCATGTTCATCTGTTTACTTGTCGGTGAAGCCGAAGACAAATTTCCTTTTATGGACATTAAACTTATCTGTATCTGTAACCAGGTGGGTGCTCATGGTCATGTTACAAGGTGACAGGCCACCCAGTCTGACCGAAGTCATCAGGGTAATGAGCGGTCTCCTATAGTATCACATAATCTAGTCATATTCACAGAAGAAACCTACCTTCAGTACAGCTGGTCTGATGGGAACTGGTGGCACACACATGGACAGGGCCTCAACGAGTGTGTGGATGGCACTGGGGTGGCAGTCCTTCTGCACCACATGGCTGCCACTACACAGGAAGGGAATCAGCTCCCCTCCCAGCATCTGCTGCTGCTTCTCAGACAGGATCTTCCAAATACGGGGGAAGAGGTCCAGCCAGGTGGTGTGGGCGAGGTCAGTGTTGCTGTGAGACAGCTGGGACAAAGCCGTCAGGTACTGGACAGTCTGTCGAAGATAGAGAAGCGAGCACATGTCAAATGTGCACACTACTACAAGCCATTAAAAAACAAGTAATTTGATCTATCAATCAATAAATAAAATACATAAACAAAGGAACTAAGAGGCAGTACACACTGGCTCTAAGTGTCCCACACCACCCAAAGCCTAAATGCCCTAAGTCCTGCAGCACTGTGGACTGTTGTCGTCATTGGCTCATGGTCACCATGATACCTTGACAATGAATGACGTGAGAGTGTGCAAGAGAATGGAGAACGGATGAGCGAGTGCACGTGTGTGTGCTTGTGTGTGTGTGTGTCTTCTACAAGGGATTAAACCCACGCATGCTGCCTGCAGTTCTCCTGACTGGTAACCTACATGTTGTTCGTCGTGTTCGTTTCCTGCATGGTGTGCGTGAGTGTGTGTGGATGGTTCGTCTGAATGCGTGGGTTGCTTTACACCGCCTCAACGGCCATACACCACATCCTGACAGCAGCAACACATAAACGGCTTGTAGTCAGCCGCGGGAAACGACTACAGTACCACTCCAAATACACTTGGCATACTTATCTCATTTCGCTTTCATGACCTTGAAGTGTCTACTGACCTTGACCTCTCTGCATGTCTCTAGAAACTTTGCCTGGCGTTGGAGCAGTGTCTGCAGGTTCTGCTTGGGGTCTTGTGGTTCTGGTTTTGTGCCCTCCTTGTCACTGGCTGCTCCACTTCCTTCTCCGTTCAGCTCCATGTCAATCTCCTCCTGCAAATCCAACAACTGTAGGTGTGGATTTGAGAACTACGCTACAAGTTAGTACAAGACCCTCCATAACATCTACAAATTCACATCTTGATTACCCAGCTGGCTTGTTGACAGTTGTAACAGAAGGATGGATGGTCGGATGGATGTTTGGGAGTTTAACGTCCTTTTCCACCACATACGGGTGATATCAAAGACGGGGCAATGAGAAAAAGGCCAGCATAAATATTTGGCCCTAGCCGGGATTCGAACTCATGACCCGAGCATTGAAAGTCCAACGCTCTACCATTCGGCCATCCCGGCTCCCCCTTGTTGTAACAAGCAAATTCTAAAACAAAATGAAAAGAAACATGGTGAAGATGAAATGAAACAAAACAAACATCCACATTATAACATCTACAAACTCACATCTAGGTTACCCAGCTGGCTTGCTGTAACAAATTTTAATGAAAACAAAATGCAGTGAAACATGATGAGAATGAAACAAAGCAAAACAAAATGAGCCAGGCGCGAAGACTGACGGGTTCATGTGGGGTATGGGGTGAGTAGAGGCTCACACGTGACCAGGTTAGCTCACAGGGGTACACGTGATTTCTCTCGAATTAAAGCCTGTGCTAGGGGTAGCACGATGGCTCTACTGACTGAAGTCTTGAGGGTATTAGGGGAACTCCTATAGTATCATGTCATCTGGTCTAACAGTAGAAGAAACATGATGAGAATGAAACAAAACAAAATAAAACAAATCAAACATCCACATGATCTAGCTGGTTTACTGTAAGAATGTAACAAATGTGACACGTTCTCACAAAAGGGACCATAAGTTGAAAATTGTCAATTTTGAGATATGTGTGTCACTGCAATCTACTGGTTATGCAGTTTAATTCAATATAAGAATGAAAGCTGTACTACTAAAATTAACAGAGATATCAGCAGTTTAAGTTGGCTAATCGCAAGATGGCCATACTGACCCCCGGCACTCTTTTCGCCTGTAGCTGCGTTCGGCCTAGAGCGACTTACGGTCCCTTTCGCGAGAACAGGTTACAAATATGATACAAAACCAAACCAAACAAAAAGTTCCCAAATTGTAATACAAATAACTGTGTATTGTGTAGGTGCTTTACCCAATTTCTGGAATTGGCTCAAAGTGCCCCGAGATGAACCCAATACGCACGCTCACGTGAATCACATGCATTCTCTCACACACTGGACATGAACACACTACAATCACGTGGTACGAAGGGTCAGCTCAGCTATTTAAGTTTTGGAATACAGAATTACATTTAGTTTCAAATTCTGTGGGCTGAACATTTCCAAAGCAGAGTACCCGAACAGAACGCCTGACAGTCAGCCCAAATGAACGGTGCCACGTACGAGAAGGAAAAAATCTTCACCCCAAGAGGGACTCGTACCTGACCTTGTAATTCCTTTCCTTGCATATTTTCCCGCAAAAACCTGCTGCACTTCCTTCGCAGAGAAAGTAATCAGAGCTGTTAGGAACTAAATTCTGAAACCGCATTATGTGGAAACTAGATAAACTGTGACCACACTCACTTCCTTGACAAACGCTGAGTCATCTTTTGTTGGATCCACCAGCTCCACATCCATGTTCTCCTCTTTGATGCGGAGAATGTTGGCGAAGGTCGCACGCTCCTGGCTGTCGGCCATGTTGATGACGGAGCATGCTGACGGCAGGAGATTCATGGGGGAGGAACTCTGGATGGCTGTGCCACTCACAGCAACAGACAACAGTAGCTGTAAAACAAGAGAAATGTGTAAATATGCGAGTACAGACAGAAAGTAAAAACCACCCACGAAACCAACAGAAGTTTTTCTCATACAACGTGTAACCGTCTCTGTGTGATGCAGGTGCGAACGCGCGTACTTATCACTGATCGAATGAATCTGTAATCAGTTATTGAGTATACAGACATGCACGTGTGCATGCGTACACACACAGACAGACACACAGCTTAAACACTGATCTTACTTCTGTGGTTTGTTTGATCCAGAAGTGAGATCCCATGGCCTCCCAGTTTTGTGAGCAGGTGATGTAAAGCAGGCGGTCAAAGACACGTCGTGGGATGCTGTTCTCGAACACCTGCAAATGAACAAAGGACAGTTGACTAGTTGTGTGCAGATCTAACACTGAACAAAACATACTGAAAAAAGAAAAAAGACAAAGAGGAACTGTACCGTCATCTGGCATGAACGCCATTTAAAAACCGTGTAAGTTTTGTTGAACAGCTACAGTACGGACCTCAACAAACTTGTGTCTGATGGCTGGTTGGGTGCAACGCAGCCCCGCCAGAAACGCAGGCTCCAGTTTAGATGTCAGTTCACTGCCACTCAGACTGTCATCCCTTTAGAAACAATGGAAAATACACATTATTAGAAGGGAGAAAACAAAAACAAAACAAGTCCAACAAGTGTCCTGCATGTCAAATATTTTCTTGGTTTTTTTTCGTGCAAACACATACAAAAACAGCCAAAATTGGTTTAAGTCCTCAAAAAAAAAAATCATGCCTGAATGATGTGCGATACTGATAAACTGTCCTGCTTGTTCATGTTTTTTTTTAGTTTTGTTTTTTCTTCTTCTTTTTTTTTTGTGGGGGGGGGGGGGGGGGGAGGGGTGGGCTTGACAGCAGAACGGCAGAAATACAAAAAAAAAAACAACCCCAAAAACAAAACAAACAAACAAAAATAAATGTGCAGAAGTTGGCCTAACGGTGACAGAATTCCACTGAACAGCGACAAAAAATTATGCCAGTTACAAAAGGGGAAGTTACACAACAAGAAGAATTTGTATTTCTTGGGTGACCATCGCTTATGGCAGATGAATGTGGTCTTAAAAGAGAGGTGGTCACCCAAAAGGATTCTCCAACAGTGAGAAAACAAAACACAGTGTCCTCTTACTACTGGTCTGTAAAGATATGTGGTCCCTCATAGGTCGCCAAGAGGTTCTACTGTATGCCCTTTAGTTTAAAATGAGAGAAAGAGACGTGCAGCTATTACAGTAGACACTGATAAGCAACTTTTCATAAAATATTATTAGCTGTTCTAGAGCACAACTAAATGTGTTCAACACTATACTTGTAGATGTAGTTCACAAGGTCAAGGAACTGGGCATTGAGCTCGTGGTCGTCAGGGAAACGTCGCTCCACATTCTGCATGAGCTTCATCAGCAGGATGGCTTTCTCACGTACGATGGGCGACTGGTTAATGGCCACTGGGGTCTGAAACGAGTAGAGCAAGAAACACATTGACTTGAGGTCCCTGTTGAAAGCCTAATGGTGCCCAGACTGCTAAGCCACCTCAACCAGCTCATGACTGCCCACACTGACTAATGTCCATGTGGCGCTGGGTCCCAGACCCCAGAACTCATCCTTCAATCATGTCCTGCCTATGACGCTCTAAGATGTCAAACCTGGCCAGCTACAGGTGTAACTTTGGGGTAGCCGTCATGACTTGGAAAAGACTGCGGGATTCGTCATGACGCCAGGGCTGCAGATCTAACACAACCAGTCAAATCGACTGCAGAAGAAGAAGGTGCCCCCTGACCAAAGGGGACACCAATGTGAAGGCTGTCTACATACTGATACTTTTCCAGATTCCCTCCTGCAGAACTAACTCATTTGGTCAGCGTTCCTGCCGTTACCAGGCCCCTGTTACTTGGAATCAGTTCCCTCTTACAATCAGAAACAGTTCAAACAAGGAATCCTTCAAGTCCCGACTGAAAACCCATCTCTTCACCCTCTCATAGCTGTGCCATGTTCTGCTGGTGCGAGTGCGCATGGAACGTGAGTGTGTGTGTGTGTGTGTGTGTGTGTGTATGTGTGGATATGAGTTTTATTAGTTTTTATCTGTTTTGTCAGTTTTTGTCTTGTGTTTTTTCTGTGCTTTCTTATGTCTTAAATAAATAAATATGTATTTTATGTAAAGTACCTAGAGCTTAGGTAAGGTTAGACGCTATATAAATATTCTAGTATTATTATTATTATTATACTGTACTGGCCTCCTGGCCTAATTACACACTGGCCTAACAGGATCAAGACAGCAGTGGCAAGTATTGGGGAACCGCTGCTATGCTCCATGTCATAGAAAGTAACTGCAAACGCAAAGAGGACAAAACTGAACAAATAGCCAGCTGTATAAATATATTTATCCATCAAACACACATTCAGAAATACACACAGAGGCACACACACACACAGGCACATACACACACACACACACACACACACACACACACACACAGCCAGCTGACCTTGATCTTCACCCAGTCCTCCACCATCTTGGTGATGGCCTTCATGACCTTGTTGTCGGGCGTCTTCTCAATGAGGCCGACGAGAATGGTGCCGATGAAGGACTTGCGCATCTCCATGGACATGACGCCAACACGATTCTTCACAAGGTCCAGGGACAGTATAAGCAGCTCGCTCGCCACGGCTACATGGGCAAAATAGTCACGACATTGTTGTGGGTTGATGTGAGGAGGTAGCCATGTACACTCATTCCAGATTTTATATATGTGAGATTATATGCAAGAGCAAGAGCAAAGTGAAACATGCGCTCGCCAACTGTTTTGAGGTTTCGACGAGGAACTTTCAATAGTTTTTCAGAAGAAGAACGAAGAGTTCCTCATTATTATTATTATTTATTTCTAAATTAGTCTAGCTCTTGAGCTTTACCCTGATCTCTTCAGTCATCTCCAGTGCATAAACCTTCCAGCAACTTTTGTCCACATGATTTAATGTTCAAGACTACAGGTATTGTGTCCATACCCGGTGTGGTTTCTGGTGTGGTGGTGGGCTGGAGGTGTTCGCGGGCCATCTTGTGTAGGACCTTCATGAAGGTGGTGATGAGGCGATCGATGTAGCAGTGGTTGTGCTGGCAAGCTGCCTTCAGGATCATTAGTGTGCTGAACAACTGGGACGGGGACCCGTTGGTGGCCCTGCAAAATATCACGGACATGATTAGTATTCTTTTCTCAACACCTGTCTGAGGCGCATCTTCAACATCCGATGGCCAGAGAAGATCCGGAATGAAGAGCTGTGGGAGCGAGCGGGGCAGGAACCAGTGGCCAAGCAGATCCTGCGGAGGAAGTGGGGCTGGATTGGACACACCCTCAGGAAGCCAGCATCCAGCACCACACGCCAAGCCCTAACATGGAACCCGCAGGGGAAAAGGAAGAGAGGCCGGCCTCGCAACAGCTGGAGGCGGGACACTGAGGCAGAGCTATGTAAGCTCCATGTGGAGCCAAGGGCCTAAGTAAGTAAGTAATGATTAGTATTCTGTCACACAAGCACACACATGCAGACACACTTGGCATTTCATTCCAATCAGAAATTACACCAATGAAGCGTACACTGGTATTTTCCCTTTCTAAACTAAAAGTTGCTTCCTGTTCTGGGTGCACAGAAACAGATGGATGGATATGACTGCACTCTTGCAAGGACTGATTCAATTCAGAAGATAGTGTGTGAGACTGCACGTGTGCAAGGACTAGATCCAATTCGTAAGATAGCGAGTGTGACTGCACGCTTGCAAAGACTCGATTCAATTCATAAGATAGTGTGTGAGACTGCACGTGTGCAAGGACTAAATCCAGTTCGTAAGATAGCGTGTGTGACTGCACGCTTGCAAGGACTCGATTCAATTCATAAGATAGTGTGTGTGACAGCACACTTGCAAGGACTCGATCCAATTCGTAAGACAGTGTGTGAGACTGCACACTTTGAACGACTCAATCCAATTCATAAGATAGTTTGTGTGACTGCACACTTGCAAGGACTCGATCCAATGCGTAAGATAGTGCGTGTGACTGCACACTTGCACAGACTCAATTCAATTCATAAAATACAGTGTGACTGCATGCTTGCAACAGCTCAATCCAATTCATAAGATAGTACGTGGCATACAAACAACAGAGATTCAGAGCAAACAACTCACTTTTCATAGTTGGTGAGCCCCTCATAGATGACCTTGCTCACACAAGCATACAGACACTCGAGCTCTTCGTACTTGGAGGCAACATTGGACGTGACAGGCTCAGTAGGAAAGTGGCTGGTCAGTCGCGTCAACAAACTATGCACAGCGCGTATCACTTTGGTGTTTGGACACGTCATACACACAGAGATTCCACGCTGAAGTGGTTTGAAAGTTGCCAGGATCTGCTCCCGTTTCTGAGGGGGAAAAAAATAAAGAAAATAAGACTCTGATTACAAGCTGAAGAACAGACACTTGGCACATGCCAACTGAAAATGTGCTTGCTTACTGTTACAGAAACCCAGGCATTCTGGCGAAAGTGTACCCCTTCCAAATCACAACCTCCCTTGCAACTGTCCGTAACCCCTCACTGAATACCAGATTCTCACATCTTTCATCAGTTGACATACTGTTCAATTCAAGTGTACTGTTTCTGTAATCACACCACCAATGGAAAGAGGAGCACATCTCTCTCCTAGTTAGACAAGGTGTACAAAGAAACTCCAGCCTCAGCACCATGCATCGTCACCAGCACCTGGTGAGGCTGCGTTAAATTTGTTCCTCAGTGGGCATAACTGTAAGCACCATGTGTAACAGCAAGAACGGGACAAAACAGAGTGGATATTTACGTAGTGTTTATACTCAGCGAGCTCCAAGTGCTTCCAAAGTTAAGAAAAATAAGATTTAAAAAAAAATGAAATGGCATGAAAATAATGCCAGAGAGCACAACAAAAGACACGGCAATTGTGGCACACACACACACACACACACACACACACACACACACACACACACACAAAGTTCTGTCAATCCCTCAATAAGTGCTGCTGGGCTGAAAACAAGTGTGTTCTGACTGCAGAAGATACTAACCAAAATGCCCAGGAGAAAGGTGAGCAACTCCAGGGCTGTGCAGATGTTGTTGAGGTTTGGCTGGTGGCTGCTGACAGACGTGAGGAGCTTGTCAAACCAGACGACCTTCAGTTCTGCGTTCGGCCACACATCGGGTTTCAAGACTGTTTTCAGGAGACTGACGCATCGCCGTGCCAACAACTCCCCTGGCGACCCGATGGCGGCGGAGGCCTCGTTAACCTGGCAAGCCATCCGCAAGAGAAAGTTGACGACGGAATCACAGTACTGCTTCTCGATCGGCTTGCCCACATCCGACGTTGATGTCTGGCTCCGTCCACTCTGCAAGACCAATCCAAAACTTTCACAGTTCATCATCTCAACTGCGTCTGAATTTACTACTTGGTTGCATCTTTATTGAAGATTACATTCAAAATTGCCTAAGGTTTTTGTTTGAACAAATATGGAAAACAGTTCAAGGTGTGCTCTGGAAAAATAAAGGCAAAGGCAAGTTAAAGCCACATTTTCCCTGTGCAACGCAGAATATCACCATGCTTGCTGTTTGTTTGCTCTTAAAAAAACTCCCGTGTGACATCGGCCTTATATAGATAAACACCAGACGTAGAAATCAGAAGACATGCTACAGAAAATTTACAGGATTCTTTGAAACTAAACTCCTAGCTCCTGCCTTGTTGCTGTGGGATGGCTTGCGACCACCATGGAGGACCAGGTAGCGAGGTGGAAGGAACACTTCCAGGAGGTCCTGAATCAGCCACCACCAGATGAACGACCTCAACTGGAACCTGGTGACCCGTTTGACATCAACACTGGAGCAGTCACCAAGGCACAGAGCCGCAAGGCCATCAGCAGCTTGAAGAACGGGAAGGCTGCTGGCACCGACAACATCCTGGCAGAGGCCTTGAAGGAAGGGGGGAATGACATCATTGATCAGCTACACCACCTGCTCAACTTGATCTGGACGACAGAGGAAACGCTTACCGGGTGGAAGAAGGGCCTGTTAGTGAAACTCCCCAAGCACGGCAACCTCTCCCAGTGCGGCAAGTGGAGGGGCATCACCCTGTTGTCCATCCCCAGCAAAGTCCTCACCAGAGTCATCCTGGATCGAATGAAAGATGTCTTCAACAAGACACTCAGAGATGAACAAGCCGGATTCAGAAAAGAACGCTCCTGCACCGACCAGATTGCGACCCTCAGAGTCATCGTGGAGCAGTCCATCGAGTGGCAGTCACCTCTCTACGTCTGCTTCATTGACTTTGAGAAAGCTTTTGACGGCGTGGATAGACAAGCAATCTGGAACATCCTTCTCCACTACGGCGTACCACCAAAGTTCGTTGACATCATCAGACGACTTTACGAAGGGTTCTCCTGCCAGGTCATCCACAGTGGAAGACTCTCCGATGACTTTGAGATCTCCTCCGGCGTCAGACAGGGCTGCCTACTGTCTCCACTCCTCTTCCACGTGGTACTGGACTGGTTGACAAGGACGGCCTATACAAGTTCCAAGAAAGGCATCCAGTGGGGGTGGGTGGGTGGGTGTTTGGGGGTTTAACGTCCTTTTCCACCACATAGGGTGATATCAAAGACGGGGCAACGATGAAAAAGCCAGCACAAATATTTGGCCCCAGCGGGGATCGAACTCACGACCCGAGCATTAGAGGTCCAACACTCTACCATTCGACCACCCCGGCTCCCCGCATCCAGTGGACCCTCATGACGAAGCTGGAAGACCTCGAGTTCGCTGATGACCTGGCCCTGCTATCACACCGCCTGCAAGACAAAGTCACCGCCCTGGAAACCACAGCTCAGCGGGCTGGTCTCAGGATCAGCCAAGAGAAGACCCAGCTACTGCACACCAACAACCAGCAAGGGGCCCAAGTCACCATCTCTGGAAAAGCAGTAGAGGATGTCAGCCAATTTGTGTACCTGGGCAGCAAGATGAGCCACACAGAAGGCACAGACGAAAACATCAAGGCAAGGGTGAAGAAAGCACGTCAAGCATTTGCCATCCTGAAACCTGTGTGGAGAGCAACCACCATCTCCACCAACACCAAGCTCAGAATCTTCAACTCCGTGAAATCTGTGCCACTCTACAGGTCAGAGACTTGGCGGGTCATCAACACCAGCACTGCAAAGATCCAGACCTTCATCAACGGTCTCAGTTTTTCCCGAGTTACAAAACACATAAAACCAGTATGCAGGCAGTTCAGAAGACTGACAACAATAACTACAACTCACATCAGACCCAACAGCCCCGGAGCTATGGCGGAAGCGCTTTGCATCCTGGGAGGATTCTGAAGAGGATGGACGTTTGACCCCTCCAACTGCGGCGCTGCTGGGGCCTGGCACGGGAGAATCCACTCCGGTCTGTAACGGGAAACAAGACGTGACACTCAGAAGTTACAGCCTGTTCAGTTTTACATCAATAAAATCTGTGCGTATGTGTGCGTGCTTCATTCCGCAATCTTTGTGAAGCGTGGTTTGTGGCAAAAATAAGCTTGGAGCCTAAAACTTTCAACTCATAACGGCTGCAATGATATTTTAGATACATTATATAAACACATTAAAAGTGATTTTGAGATCTAAAAAGGATTTACCTTAGCTTAAACAATAGCATTACTACAGTATGACTTCGAACTTCAGTTGAAACTCCAGGCTATCTTTACATCAAAATATACATCTTTTCCAAACCATACAATAGTTTACTGAATCATCAGGTCACTTTGCCACTTAAATTTCTACATTTACCATGTGTCCACGTTGACAGGCGTGTCACCAACCCATGCTCCCCGCTGCATTCTATAGTACAGTTTGATATATTCTCTTCTCATTTCTTCCCTTCTTCCTATCGCCTTTTTTTCCTGTGACTGTTTATCTCCATTCGTCCCAGGCAATTTCTTAGCCATGTAAGCAACTTGGTTTATATGAAAACTGAAGTTTGACTTGTGCTGTAACTGTCTGACGGTGACCTGCACATCTGAATCCGTACCTAAATAAAATGTTTAAACCAAACTGCCTGGTAGGGCCATTGAAAGTCACTCATGTACCATCCAACCACCCCCCCCCCCCCCAATCTAGCCCAACCCCACCCATCCATGTTTTTTCAACACAAAAAAATTATCTTTTTTCGTTTTTTTCATGGTACAAGCACAGGAGCATAGTGACATGGTAGACCAATAATACAAAGATATCAAGACAAGTAGACTTACTGACATGGAAGACTAGTACATGTACAGACATAACATATTGTCCCTATGGTGTATCGCCTTGTTACGGTGGGATGGCTTGCGTGCTCCAATAACCCCCAGAGCTATATGGGCGGGGGCTTCGGCCCCTGGCAGGTTCAGCCAGGCTCACCAGGTCTGTGGGGTCGGGGCCAGACGAAACGATACACCCTGGTCCTCCAGGTTGAGGGTTGTGTGATGGGTTAACTACCCTCATACAGAAAAGAAAAAAAAAAACCCTTACTTACAGAAACCATCGACAGCAAAACTCACACCAACTCAGTTTTTGGGAGATCTGGGGCTCTGCCCAGGAGACTTGTGATGCGTTACAGCCAAACCCTTCAGGAAGCTGCAGAGCCGACGACCCCTCCTTGCCCAGAAACACCCTTGATGAAGTCCCCGAGGCTGTTAAGTGTTATCAAGCAGACCTGTCCTACTGGGAACGTGAAACGTGGGGACGCTTCAGGAGACCGGATGATGTGCACAAACGGTGAGGGAGATGCACAGATACCACTTCACACTACTGGGCATGTGCGAAGTCCGTTGGAACGGTCACAGAGAGACCAAGCTACAGACAGGAGAGACGCTGCTCTACTCTGGCAAGAATGAAGAAGACCGTCATGAAGCTGGAGTAGGACTCCTGCTGTCTAAGCAAGCAGCCAAGAGCCTGCTGGAATGGGAGCCTGTGTCGGACCGCATCATCACCGTGCGGTTCGAGTCACGCTTCCAGACGGTGTCTCTTGTCATGTGCTACGCCCCCACCACCACCGCGGAGGAGGAAGACAAGGACAACTTCTACGCCCAGCTCCAGTCGGTGGTGGACAAGACTCCGAGACGGGACATGCTCATCCTGATGGGGGACATGAACACCAAGGTCGGATCTGACAACACTGACAGAGAGCGGGCGATGGGAAGACATGGACTGGGAGAAATGAACGAGATGCTGGCCGACTTCTGCGCTACCAATAACCTTGTAATCGGAGGCATGCTTTTCCCACACCAGAGTTGCCACAAAGCCACCTGGGTTTCCCCTGACCACCAGACGGAGAACCAGATTGACCATGTCATGGTGAGACAACGCTACCGGAGCTCCCTACAAGACGTGAGAGCAAGACGTGGCACCGACATTGGGACAGATCACCACCTCGTCGTTACAAAGATCAAGATGCGACTGTCCGCGAGGAAGACCCAGCCATGCCCAAGAGGGAAATTCAATGTCGGGAAACTGAAACAACAAGACACAAGGCAGGCGTTTCAGATCTCACTCCACAACCGCTTCCAAGTGCTTCAGACAGATGAGACAGAAACTGTGGAGCAGAGATGGACCACCTTCAAAGAAGCCATTGTGGGAGTCTGCGAAGATGTATTGGGACGACCGCAGATCAGCAGGAAGCCATGGATTAGCGACGAGACCTGGCAAAAAGTGGAGGAGAGAAGACTGGCCAAACAAGAACTTAGAACTGAACCAGGTAAAGACCTGCCAACAGAAACAGCGAGCAGCAGTCAGATACTCCACTCTCACAAAGGAAGTCAAGAAAGCTACGAGCAGACAAGCGAGCGTACATCAACACCATCCCTGACGAGGCAGAAGATGCAGCCAGCAAGGGAGATCTCAATACCTTGTACGCCACCAACAGACACCTTAGTGAGCGATGCAGCAATCCAAATAGACCCGTGAGGCACAAGGAAGGGAGGCTACTCACCACCATCGAAGACCAGCTAGCGAGGTGGAAGGAACACTTCCAGGAGGTCCTGAATCGGCCGCCACCAGATTACTGACCTCAACTGGAACCTGGTGACCCGCCTGACGTCAACACTGGAGCGATCACCAAGGCAGAGATCCGCAAGGCCATCAGCAGCTTGAAGAACGGGAAGGCTGCTGGCACCGACAACATCCCGGCAGAGGCCTTGAAGGAAGGGGGAATGACATCGACAAGATGTCCTCGACAAGACACTCAGAGATGAACAAGCCGGCTTCAGAAAAGAACTCTCCTGCACATCGAGTGGCAGTCATCTCTCTACGTCTGCTTCATTGACTTTGAGAGGGCTTTTGACAGCATGGATAAACAAGCAATCTGGAACATCCTTCTCCACTACAGGGTACCACCAAAGTTTGTTGACATCATCAGATGACTCTACAAGGAGTTCTCCTGCCAGGTCATCCACGGTGGAAGACTCTCCGACTAACTCTGACATCTCCTCCGACATCAGACAGGGCTGCTTACTGTCTCCACTCCTCTTCCTCGTGGTGTTGGACTGGGTGATAAGGACAGCCTACACAAGTTCCAAGTAAGGCATCCAGTGGACCCTCATGACGAAGCTGGAAGACCTCGAGTTCGCCGATGACCTGGCCCTGCTATCACACCGCCTGCAGGACATGCAAGACAAAGTCACCGCCCTAGAAACCACAGCTCAGCGGGTTGATGTCAAGATCAGCCAAGAGAAGACCAAGCTACTGCGCACCAACAACCAGCAAGAGGCCCCAGTCACCATCTCTGGGAAAGCAGTAGAGGATGTCAGCGAGTTTGTGTACCTGGGCAGCAAGATGAGCCACACAGAAGGCACAGACGAAGACATCAAGGCAAGGGTGAAGAAAGCACGTCAAGCATTTGCCATCCTGAAACCCGTGTGGAGAGCGACCACCATCTCCACCAACACCAAGCTCAGAATCTTCAAGAAAAAGAAAAAAAAGAAGAAAAAGAAGAAAAGAAAAGAAGAAAAAAAAAGTGTGTGTGGAGGGGGGAGGGTATGGAGGGGGGGGGGGGGGGCTGAGGCCACCCATTCATGTTTTGTAATTGTATAATATAAGAGTGACAAAACACTCACCTCAGGGACATCACTTGACATTTCTGCCTCATCCTTGATGCGCTGCAGTTCCCATTTTATGATGACATCAGCCAGGTCGACGGCCAGGCGGCGATGTTCCATGGTAGACTTTTCCACAAAAGGGTAATAGTAAAGAACCTTCATTTCTCTTGTTTAGCATTGTTCATGATTGTTGACAACAACCAAAAAACCATACATTCTCTCTCCCCCTCTGGGTGTGTGTGCAAGGGGTGGGGTGGGTGTGTGCGTACCTGTGTGTGTGGTGTGTGTGTGTGTGTGTGTGTGTGTGTGTGTGTGTGTGTGTGAGCGTATGTGTGTTTTACTGAGTGCGCACTTAAAGCAGCTGGGTGACAGCCCTCTTCCCTCCCCAGCTTCTGACGAAATCAGTCCCATACACTGAACTGCTTGTCACTACTATCAACACTAAATGAAAATGACCATTTCAGTGATGTCAAGCAGGACATGGTCATGCTACAACACAATAAAAATTCTTACGCTGGCAGTAAAGCCGAGGCGATGAAGGGAAGTGATCATCTGCTGAATGAGGTGGTGTCGCACAGGGTAGTAGATCTTGTAGTGACGGACGACGAGACCCCTGCAGAAAAATTCAAACAATCCAGTTTCAATATTCCCAATTTTTGACTAGTTGAATAAGTCTAGATCTTTCCTCATACAATACAGGAGAGTGGTGTGTGAGTACAGTGGGGATGGAGGGGTTGGGGAGAATGAGGGGGGGGGGGGGGGGCAAACATACATCGTACACAAGTCATATACTTTTTTACTTTTATGTTTAACGATGAGTCCAGCTTGAGCTTTTGAAATCTTTTGGCAAGCGCTCTTTCAGTTTTGTCGCTCCAACCTTTTGGAATCCCCTGTCTGCGAATCTGAGAAATGCGCCCACACTGCCTGTTTTAAAAGCAGTCATGAAACGTTCCTTTTTCGCAAAGCCTTCCAGTGATTTCCTGTTTAACTTGTCAGTTTCACCAGTATATGTCTGTCCATCATTGTAAAATGAGCGCGAGTGTTAATGAGTGATCGGCGCATTGAGTTTTATGTAAAGAAATACGCCCTACAGCTAATATTTAATATTATTATTTTTTATTATTATTATTATTATTATCTAAAAGCTACCCCCAAAAAACCCCAAAACACACAATATGTATACAGTCTTACAGAATGTGTGTGAGCTGACCAACGCTGTGCCCCTCTTCAACAGTGATCTTCTTGGTCCAGTGAGTCAACATGCCCTGTGGACAGAACAGTCAGAGACAATCCCTCGTTTGCAACAACGAAGAGGCGCAATAAAACCAAATGAACAGAAACACCTGAAAACTCTTTCCACAGTAGCTGGTGCCAGTTTTCTATCGCACATGAACATTTTGCAGCCAGTAACCACTTCAAAATGCCATTATATGTTGGGGAAAAAAACAAAACAAAAAACCCTAGCAAACATAGCGCGTACTCTTGCATAAGGAGTCCCACCTTTACTCATCTTGACACTTCAGCGTATCAGGTCTTTTTTTCCCTTCTACTACTACTTCTTCTTCTTCAGTTATATAATGCTTTTGCTTTAAAGACCCACGACCAAATAAATTTGTCAGCACCTAGTTGACAAGAGAAAGTTGTTTGAATCTCAATCAATGTGCTATTGTTATTCCCAAAACACCACATAAAAAGCCACCACTTCCATTAAAAAATTCATGTGCTATTAAGCAAGCAAAAGCTGCTGTGTGTGCACTGGATCAACACACAACGTAGACGATATATATATTCTGCTTCACAAGAATCCATGAAGGTCTACGTGCTAGCGCATTCTGGCATTTTTCCCCATCAAATGTGCACATCGTGAAGCAGGTACATTCTTTGCAACCAAGCTCTTTTCAGAGAATAAATTCTGGCACTGGGTTTTGAGCCAGTAACATTAAATACTGAAATACTAGAGGACGTGAACCCTAAAGTACATACTGCCCATCAGATAACTTGCATAAATTCTCACATCAACGACCTGTTGAAATGAATACGATTTACACAGCCATCAGCTGAAAGAGTAACTGTAACTGTAGCCATTTTGGAAAACTTTACCAGCAGATGAAAAGAGATCTTTTTTATTTTTATTTTTTGAACAATGAAGCGTAAGTGCTTGCAATGTATGAGCAATGACAAAACATTTCATCATTTCAAAATCCGCCCTTTCACACATCCCTTAGGGGACCCTTTGAACCCAAGGCTAGTATAGATAGTGAAGCATAATGGGCAAGGGTTTTTCTAGTGTCAAGCAATGCTGTGCCAAATACAATCTTTCCTGGATGAAAAAAAAACAAAAAAACATACACACAACCCCAAAAGCCTGCATATTTCAATCACCCTCATGGATAAGCTGTAGACAAATGAGACAAACTGACGGACGAACATAAAAAGCGAAAAAAATTGCCCAGGCGGCAAGCCAATCTTACAGTTGGTCTTACATTGCCATCCTCCATTCGTCCAGGCATGGCAGGTGTCAGGATGTCGAGGGCAGGTCGCACTACAGGCCGTGCCTCATGAGCATGTGCTTTCAAGAGACTGTGGAAGACCTGTAAAGACCAAAGAGCCAGATCAGATCAACAAGAGTAGTTGGATAACAGCTAAATTCAGTTCTGGTGTACATTTTGTCTACAGATTCAGGATTACACCTCGTGACAAAACTTTGATGGTGGATAAACAATACCACTCTACCCTATCTGGAAAAAGGACCTAAACATCACTGATTTCATACACAATTAAGCCCTTTTTTCTGGATGGGGAGTCACTCCTTTAACCTTCACGACGCAGAACTTTTTTGATTTCATAATCTGACAGAATGCATACCTGCAGCACGATGCGTTTATGGATGGCAAACTTGGCGATGATGTGTGCTAGCAGAAGGTGGCCATGGTATTTGGTTGCTGGGTCCACGCAGTTTTTGGACAGCAGGCACGGCCACGCGAACGTCATCAGGCGGCGCAGCTTGTTTCCCTGTTTCCTGGTCAACAGAATATATATATGCGAATTACATGTAAATGAACTGCAGAACAAGGTGCAAGGGCGCGGCATGCCACTTTTGAAGCTTTAATCCGCGACTGAAGTGATGCGTCTTATGGATATTGCAACCATTTTCATAGCTTTGTGGTTACTGAAGCAATCTGGCAATTAAAAAAGCCTAACCTACTTTTTTTGGGGCATGCTACCCTGGAAATCAGCAATAGAATTTCATCAGGGCTGTCTACTTCCTTTTCCAACTTTCAGGGACACACTTTATAAAAACCAGGGACAAACACACCCTACATGGTCCAACCCTTGTCGTGGGGTAGTGGCTTGTGTACCTCAATGACCCAGAGAACTATGCCAGCAGGAGCACATGCTCCTGGCAGGGTCACCCAAGCTGGACAGGTCGAAGGGTAGAGGTCAGACGGAATGTGGACCACCTCTCCAAGAGGCTAAACGGGTTTGCGTAGGGTTAACAGCCCTACCTGTAAAAAACACTACGTTACTGAAGCATCGACAGCAACAAACCGAGACATTCACCTGGGCGAGGAAGGGTCTCCATCCTGGAGACCTATGACGCATTGCAGTGAAAGCCGAAAGGAAGCTGCAAGGCTGACCCCCCCCCTTCTAACACCCAGGACAACAACGAGAGTAGCCACATGGAACATCAGGACAATGTATGAAGTAGGAAGGACCATACAAGTAGCAAGAGAGATGAAGAACTACAAGATAGGAGTACTGGGACTGAGTGAGACAAGGTGGCTACAGAACAGGACAGCTGAGATTTTCATCGGCGAGAGCAATTGCTGTTACTCTGGACACACAGAGGATGGAAGCCCCCCCACACTGAGGCGCGTGGCCCCTGATGCTGGCACCGGAGGCACAGCGGGCACTCATCGGCTTTGGGAACCTGTCAACTCCCCGCATCCATCACAGCCAAATTCATCACCAAGAAAAAAGACATCAAGCTGAACATCAATCCAGTGCTACGCTCCCACCAATGATGCGGAAGAGGAGAAAAAAGATGATTTCTACCAACAACTGCAGACAGTGATAGATAGAGGAGGAGCCAAGGACATGACCATACTGATGGGAGACTTCAACGCCAAGATTGGATCAGACAACACAGGCTATGAGGACACCATGGGAACACACGGACTGGGACAGATGAACGAAAATGGCGAGCGCTTTGCAGACTTTTGTGCCCTGAACCAGCTAGTGATAGGAGGCAGCATCTTCCCACACAAGCGCATCCACAAGGCCACATGGAGATCGCCGGACCATGTCACGGAGAACCAGATTGATCACATCTGCATCAGCCGGAAGTTCAGGAGATCGTGGCGGGATGTGCGCGTGATGAGGGGTGCCGATGTATCATCAGACCACCACCTTCTTGCAACAGCATTGAGACTTCGGCTTAAGATGCACACCAACGCCAACAGCACACGGACCAGGTACAACGTTGGACTTCTCAGGAACACAGACACACAAGCAGCATTCCGGATCAGCCTTTCCAACAGGTTCCAGCCACTGCAAGACCTGATAGAAGACAGTTGAAATGGACATCGAGACACAGTGGGAACACAGCAAGAAACTCTGGCACGACACATCGCGAAGAGGTCCTTGGCAAGAGAAAGACCCATAACATAAGGAATGGATCTCTGCTGATACCATCCAGAAGCTGGAAGTTAGGAAACGAGAAGAAAACTGCACTGAACACGAGCCGAACAAGGAAGAGCTAAGGCAAAGGCCACAAGAGGAATACACAGCAGCTGACAGAGAAGTGAAGAGGAGCACCAGGAAGGACAAGAGGGACTACATCGACAACCTGGCCAGTCAAGCAGAGGAAGCAGCCCGACAAGGGAATCTAAAAGACCTGTACCAGGTGACCAAGAAGCTCGCGGGCAAAATTTCAGCAGACAGACAAACCAAGTGAAGGACAAGAACGGACACCCACTGACAACAACTGAGGAACAGCTTGAAGCGTATGGCAGAACACTTCAGGGAGCTGTTAAATTGCCCCATCCCTGAAACACACCAGACATCCCACCAGCCTGAGACAGAAACTACCCATCAACTGCGACAAGCCCTCTAAGGCGGAGATCAAGAAAGCCATCATGACACTGAGAAATGGGAAAGCTGCAGGGTCCGGACGAGATACCAGCAGAAGCATTAAAGCAGACACAGAGACAGCCGTCAACATGCTGCACAGCCTGTTCAGCAAGATCTGGGAGAAGGAAGAGGTGCCAGCCCAGTGGAAAGAAGGGATCGTCATCAAGCTGCCAAAGATAAGGGGACCTCAGGGACTGCAGCAACTACCGAGGGATCATGCTCCTGTCAGTGCCAGGCAAGGTTCTCAACAGAATTCTACTGGAGAGGATGAGAGAGGCAGTCGACCCATGCTCCGAGACCAGCAGGCAGGCTTTCGCAGGAACAGGTCCTGCGCTGACCAGATTGCCAGCCTACGCATCATTGTGGAGCAGTCACTGGAGTGGAACTCCCCCCTCTACATCAACTTCATAGACTATGAGAAGGCTTTCGACAGTGTAGACAGAGAGGCGCTGTGGAAGCTGCTAAGGCACTATGGAGTTCCCGGGAAGATCATCTCCCTGATCCAGTGCACCTACCAAGACATGAGCTGCAGGATTGCCCATGCCGGCCAGTTGTCAGAAAGCTTCTAGGGTGAAGGACCGGAGTCCGCCAGGGATGCCTGTTGTCCCCGTTTCTCTTCCTCCTGGTCATCGACTGGATCATGAAGACCACTACAGCAGGCAGGAAAAACGGGATACAGTGGACACTCTGGACGCAGCTGGATGACCTCGACTTCGCGGACGATCTGGCGCTCCTGTCTCACAGCCACAGCCAGATGCAGGACAAGACTACGTGCCTGGAAGCCACATCAGCCGGAACAGGGCTCAAGATCAACAGGAAGAAAACCGAGCTGATGAAGATCAACACCACTGCCAACACACCAGTCACAGTCGGTGGAGAGCCCATCAGGGAGGTGGAGTCTTTTGTCTACCTGGGGAGTGTGGTTGATGGACAGGAGGCACAGACCGAGATGTCACAGCCAGAATCGGCAAGGCAAGGGCAGCAATGGTCATGCTGAAGAACGTCTGGGCATCCAAAGTTGTCAGCATAAGAACCAAACTTCGCATCTTCAACTCCAACGTGAAGTCAGTTCTGCTCTACGGATGCGAAACATGGAGGACAACGAAGACGATGCAGCAGAAGATCCAGACATTTCTCAACACCTGTCTGAGGCGCATCTTCAACATCCGATGGCCAGAGAAGATCCGGAATGAAGAGCTGTGGGAGCGAGCGGGGCAGGAACCAGTGGCCAAGCAGATCCTGCGGAGGAAGTGGGGCTGGATTGGACACACCCTCAGGAAGCCAGCATCCAGCACCACATGCCAAGCCCTGACATGGAACCCGCAGGGGAAAAGGAAGAGAGGCCGGCCTCGCAACAGCTGGAGGCGGGACACTGAGGCAGAGCTATGTAAGCAGGGGACCAACTGGACTGGAGTGGCAAGACTAGCCCAGAACAGAGTGCGATGGCGAAGGGTTGTCGATGGCCTATGCTCCACGTGGAGCCAAGGGCCTAAGTAAGTAAGTAAGGGACAAACACTATTTCCAGGGACACATGCAGCAACACAAGACATCACAACCATAACAAAGTGAAAGTTTACTTTTATTTAAACTATGCACAACTGTCAGGAAGTCTTCACAGGCACGAATTTCACAACACATGTAAATGTTTATCTTGCTGCGCCTGATAAATGGCCATGTCTCGGTGTATTCAGCAATGTAGGTTTGCAGCCCTTTTTGTTTCTTCTTCTGTGTACAGGGGCGCCGGAACCAGGGGGGCAGGGGGGGCAGCTGCCCTGCTGTACCCAAGCAGGGGGGGCAAGAGTCTTTTTGCCCCCCCCTGGAAAATCAGGTGACTATGGCAAGAGGGGGGGGGCAAAGCCATGGTCTTGCCCCCCCCCCCCACCTTCCTCTCCCCCTACCCCTCTTAGTGCTCTCTACCTCATCCCACCCAACAGAGAACTTCTGTTTTTGCGGACCGAAGGCTGTCCGCTCCTCTGATTCCCCCCCCCCCCCCCCCCCCCCACCCCCCGCTTTTCACTTTTTTCGGGCAATGTCCTGGTTCGTAAAGGTTTTTTGTCTACGCAGCATTTTGATCTGCCCCTCCCCCCCCCCCCCCCCCCCCCCCCCCCACTTTTCACTTTCCTTCGGGCAACGTTCCCCCCTCCGAGATTCTGCTCCCCCCCCTCCCCCCAACATCTTCCGGCGCCCCTGGTGTAGATTCATCCTGAACACTGCAATGGGGATCGCACTCCTAGCACTTGCGCTCCAACGCTATTTTTTCTCTCTTGAAACCTTGGCAGGCAGTCTTCGCGCTTTGATTAATACGGCACTGTCCATATCGTTTTGACAGTTCCGATAGCCTCACCTACCAGTCTATGCACATGTGTTTAGGTCGATTCGGCAATGTTTAGTTCAGGGAGTGTTTTGTTTTAAAGTAGAAAAAAAAGATTTCACGGACAGACTTCCTGTATTTTTTTTTATTTGTCGAGACAAATACGGATACCCACCGATGGTAGGCAGCCCTGCTTCATGCCTACACACATAACACATGAACCAGCATGACCCAGGTACAGACCTATGATGTAATGACCTGATGTACTGACCAGTTCCAAGAGCGGAGATTTCATTCTTATAGCAAAGTTTGCTGTATGCTACACAGACCTGCCTACCCACCAAACATGACATGAATAGTGCCAAAAACCAAACGAGTAGTTTCCTGGCCAAATGAGTAGTCCTAATGTATCCCAACCGAAATGTGCCAGCTTGTTTCTTAAGCTATAAATCAACTATTCTATTCTTTGGCTTGTTTGATTCGACTGGTTACAGTGTACTACCATAGTATCTCAGTATGTTTTGTTTGTTTGTTTGTTTTTTTTTAGCCAAATTTCTTTCTACCGGGTATTCATACATCGTTAAACTTTGAATGAGGCTCGTTCAAAAAGCTGTATCGACGCAAGCAAAAGTTCAGATCAGATTTGACGAAACATTAACCGCTAAAATACATACAATTAGGAAAAAAATGTGTAGTGGGGCAATTAAATGCGTAGTTGCGTAGTAAGCCCAAAATTACTTAGTTTTCTATGGTCAATGCACAGTGTAGGCAGGTCTGGCTACAGCTGCGACCACAACTACTGCTTATCCATTAGATGGTCTCAGTTTTGATTTGAACACAGCCTTACTTGTTGGCAGCATCGTGAATGTGAGCGGATGCTTGATCCACCAGCAATGATGAGAACTGAAGCAGGTGGATTCGCACAGAGTCCGAGGTGGCGAACGGGTTGTCAGGATCGATGATGCGATTGATGAAGACGCTGATGACGTTATCATCGTTGTCCAGTTCAGGGGCGGGCGGACCTCCCACCAGCAGGTCCCCTTCTCCACGTTCGAATGATGAGTGGAAACATGGGATCAAGACGTACTGGAAAATCTGAAAGAAAAAAATCATCATCATCACAAACAATGTAACATGCATGAGAATTGCCTGTTCTCTGCCCACCAAAACTTTTTTTTCATTAGTTTAGCTTGTATGGTAGTGTGGCGTGTCATTCAAGTTTGCTTTCGTAATTTCAAGTGCTCTTGCTAATGTTGTCTTTTCCGAGCTTCTAGTCTTCTATACTTGGGCTTAGCTGGGCTGGGGAATAGGTTCCTGGAATTCAGTTAACTTGAAGCAGGGTCCATACAGGTTCACAGTCTCAAAAATTCATGACTTTTCAAGGCCAACTCTCCTGTTTTCCAGACACCTTCCTCGCCCTCTTTCACAATGACACACGCAAGGGTAGAAATTATGAGCTTATCCAAGTTATCGCAGTCAGCAAGACCAATGTTCAGAGTTAGTCATTAGCCTTATGGAAAGACAGTTTGTTGGTAGTTTTGGCAATCAGTCCAGTGAGTAATCACCAAGCTGACCGTTTCACTGTTGGGCTCAAAATGGCTTCCATAAAATTCCGAAATTCCATGACTTTTTATGACTTGAGATGATTTCGTGACTTTCCAGGCCTGGAAAAGCTATTTCCAAATTCCATGACTTTTCCAGGATTCCATGACCTGTACGGACCCTGTTGAAGTCTCAGTACGTACGACAGGCATACAGCAGCACATGGAAAACTTTTCACTGAATGTGCTTAATCCATGCATCTGAATCAGTCACTTGGGTACCAGTACAGCGTCTGAAACCGTTGTGGTGGCTCAGCTTGGCGCATGTATTGTTCTAAGTAGAACCGTTCCGCATACTGAGCAGGCGACATTATTTGGTTGTGGACTGAACACCAACTAGACAGTGCTGATTGGTGACCATTTTTACATAATGCTCTTGCTTTCAAGACCCTTGACCAAATAAATTTGTCAGCACCTAGTTGACAAGATAAAGTTGTTTGAATCTCAATCAATGTGCTACTGTTATTCCCAACACACCACATTAAAAAACCACCACTTCCATTAAAAAATTCACGTGCTGTTAAGGAAGAGACTAGGTTGTATCGACGTATTGTACAGGTACGGAAGCGTTCGGCCCTAAAGTCATATTAGAAGCTGCAACGTCACGAACATGGAATTGTGGAACTCTCTCCCTGAGACAGTGAAGGAGGCAGTCAGCATTACCGCATTCCGGAAGCGCCTGAAGACTTATCTCTTCAGTGCCGCGCGCCAGTAATCATCTGCAGTTTTTTTTTGTTTTTTTTTAAAACTATCTTTCCTTTCAAAACCTCTCCCTAAGCGCCGTGAGCACTCAGTTAGGGTGGAGCCGTGCGCTATATCAAGTCTCCATCATCATCATCATCAGCAATGGCCTACAGGAACATACATCCATTTGGCAAACAGCCTGAGAGTTTTGTAAGCAGCATTTTCCCCCCCTCCCCTCCCCTCCAAACACAAAGTCTTCAGGATGCTGGTACACTCAGTGTAACTAACTATGAAAAATAAAATCTTCCAATGAAGACTGATCAGAAAGGACAGAAATGTTCTGACCGTATACCAGAACATGCAGCAGTCAGAAAAGTAAACAGTTTGTTTTTTTTCACATCAGATTTCCGAAAATGATATCAAAGCCCATTAACAAATATCAATGGATGAAAATGGCAAACGAAAAAAAGAGTGGTACCTTCGCCTTGAGCTCCTGGGGCCAAGTCGGATCGTGGAAAACTTCCACAAACTTGAAGAACGCTCTTCTCTTCCATTCCACAGGGAACGTCTAGCAGACAGACAACAGCACAAACTTATCCATGACATCTATTGAACACCATCTAAATAATTTCACTAAACAGTGTATGTTTTCACATTATACTGCCGCATGATGGCAAATGCCAAAATCTATGACATCATCTTAGAGGAAAAGGGGTGATTTCAAGACAAATAACACCGATGTAATGACCTTTATCCTCACATGACATCCACGGACTTACTGTGTTTTGCGATTGCATGGCAGTATAGTTTATATTGTGCATGTGTTAAAAAAAAAAATAAAAAATGCCAGCTCGGAAGCCACTGAGGCTCAGCACCATCAATAAGTAACATCATGCAGAGAGAAAAAAAAGAAACTAACAGACAAACTCTGGGCTCATACCAAAGTTGTGAGGTTAGGGGAAACAAAGATTAATTTCCCTAGATAGGACCAAACAGTGTTCTTATTCTTCCGTGTTTCTTACATTGGCGACGGTGTCCTCAATAAAGTCACGGACGAACTGGAACTGCGGGATAAAGCGATGCATGAAGCAACGCAGGATCTGGAACAGGAGTTCAACCTCTTGTGTCTTGTTTCTGTTGACAAAAACATACTTGTTATTTTTTTTTTTTTTTTAATTTCATACTCTGGCTCATCCTGATCCTGAGATTATGACTGGCAAACAAGATTTGACAATCACCATACAACTTTTATGCAAACTTTCTTTTCTCATTTGATATATATCAACAAAGGAGCGTTTTGATTTCTTCCATTCATGCAAGTCTTCTTGGTCATTGAGTTCACTGTTCAGTCATGTACAGAGCCACATCATTCAAACTTGTCTGATTCTGGTTCAGGTTTGGCGTTTCACCGATTAAAGCTCATAACCTGCATTACGCTGATGCTGAAGCCCTGAGTAAAATATGTCCACTGTGTCAGCTTGATATTGAAGACGAGTTACGTTTTCTTTTATACTGTCCTAGTCTTTCTGACAGTCGTACCTGGTTTATTCCTACAAAATTTTGGAACCATCCAAGCAGCTTTCGACTCACTTTGTTAATGGCCTCAAGTAACTAGTATACAGTTAAGAACCTGGCATTATATATTTTCCTAGCGTTAAGAAAAAGACAACAGCTGCTCAGCTGAGTTGATATACTTTATTTTGCACTTTGGTTATTTCATGTACAAGTATTGATGTGTATAAGAATGTCTGGATGTCACTCTCAAATTTGAATGGGCCTCAGGCCTATCAATAAACAATTCTGATCTGATCTGATCCCCAACTTCTTACACAAGGGTGCACAGTGTCTCTGTCTACCAGCTCCACTGCAGGTTCACTAGTGGAGAAATTAGAACCTGAACTTACCTGAAGTAGTTGAGGAGACACTTGACGAGCATGGCAGGCTCCTTCCAGTACACAAAGTCCAGCTCATCCTGGAAGACAGAGAATGGGGGCCAAGATCAGAGAGATTAGTAACAGTGACACCACACTCTTTTATCACGCGACGCGTCCAAGATACACTATATGCATTCACACACACAGACACAGGCACAGACACACACTCTATTGGCCATGTCACACGAGAGGGCAAAAACACTTGAAAACATTGTTTTCAGATGTTTCGCTGCGAAACAACGTGTTTTATCGTGTGACATACTTCACAACAATGTTTTCAAAACATCGTGTTTTCAGTTTTAGAGCCTGCCCTAAAATCCGAAAACATGTTTTGTGTTTCAACCAATGAAAGCCGCTGTGCGGAGTGTCAAGTGACACCTTCCCGTATCCGCTCAGTCAACATGTCAGTAGCGGGACCCTCTCTCGCTCTCTCTCTCGCCTTAGACGCGCGCTTGCTTGTTTTCACGTGTGTCATGTATTGTTTCGGAAAGCATGTTTCGGGCGTTTTGCCTTTCAAAACATGTTTTATAAAACATGTTTTAGGAAAACATGTTTTATAAAACATGTTTTAGGAAAACATGTTTTCAGTGTGACATCGCCTTAACCAGTGTTTAAATTGGTACTGGCCTCCATAGTGTAGTGGTTAGTACTTCGGATCATGGACCGGGAGACCTGGGTTCGAGTCCCAGCCGAGGCAAGCGGGATTTTTCCTACCTAGATCGGCTCCTACCCAGAGCGGGTGTGCTATGGGCCCGATGGGGAGGCTGTTGCCACACAGCCGAGTTTCACCCACTTCACGGGTAAGACTTTGGGGGGTGCTTCCCTTGGTATGGCACATCTTATGATGTGGACGATTACACGGCCGGCACAGTTCCCGGGCCTGGTTAATGCTGGAATATTTATGACAGGAATGCCCTGTCCCGCAGTCCCAAACCACACGGACCTCCATAGGATCATCTTACCATCATCCTCATCTCCATCGTCATGCATAATAAAAATTGTCCCATCTTCCGAATCCTCTGTGGGTTCCACCCATGACCTGGGAGGAACACCACTGGAGCCGGCAAAGGGTTGGGGCAGCAAAAAAAAAAAGGAAGTGTTTAAATTGGTCCATGATCCAGAAGGAGGAAAAGTGTGAAGCATTTAGTGACAAAGTGGCAAAGTGTTATGCTAGGGGTGACCAGGGGCATGCTCCCCCAGATTTCTTTTTTTTTTTTTATAGTTAATAATAAAAAAAATAATAATAAAGACTTATAAGGCGCCTATACATGTAAATTACACAGACTCTAAGCACCGTCGACCAAACCCTATAGAACCCAAACCCAAACCCGACTCTATACAACTATAGAACATGGGTTGTGTGACTGGTTCTACATCACCGACTCTTGTTCACATAGGTCATTGGGTATCACTGAACCTTTTGTCTGGGGTCTATCACTGGTACATGTTCTTGGTTTTTAATTGTCTCTGCCTGTCCTTTATCATTTCTATTCAAATAAAAGCGACATAAAAGGGACAGAAACCACTTAACTTTGACAAAGGACGGCACAGGTCGACGTTTCGGCTTACGCCTTCTTCAGGACGTCAGGTCATGTCCTGAAGAAGGCGTAAGCCGAAACGTCGACCTGTGCCGTCCTTTGTCAAAGTTAAGTGGTTTCTGTCCCTTTTATGTCGCTTTTATTTGCTTAACTTGTATTGTAACCAATTTTATTTGCTTAACTTCGCAGTCATTACCGTTTTCGTTTTCATTTCTATTCAGTTATATTGTCTGTTTTTTCAATCTGTGCTCATTTACTTTTTTAGTCGCTCTTAGGTAGTATACGTTGAGTGAATGTGTTGTTTTTTGTTTGTTTTTTTTAACTTCAGTTTTAGATTGTACGGCGCCTAGAACTCGTTTCCCCGGGATAGGCACCCTATAACAATAATAATAATTATCATTATTCTTAAAGGCATGAGAATGCCTACATCAGTCTGACGGATGAGCAGATTCAGTAGCAGGCAACACACAGTGACTTACAACTTTCTTGTGGCGCGCCAGGAATTCGTCAGACATCCAGATGTCCAGCAGCTTCTTGATGATCGACTGATGCTGTGACAACCAGGTGTCGTTGTGCTTCACCAGAATGGTCAGGATGCGCATGGCCTGAAACTGCAGCTCTGTCGGCTCCACATTTAGGCTGGCCGTCGTGACACCACCCACCTAGCAACGTAACAGATGAACTAAGTAAAGTAAGGGTTTTGTAAGCTATTTACAACCTCTCCTTAATGCTGTCATTATTCTATTCAGATAACTATGTAGACTGTTACGCCCTTCAGATCGCTGGGTGTACCCTTCATATCACGTGACTGAAATGTATTGAAGGAAGTAGTGTGAGTTAATGTGTGTGGTTCATGTGACTGTACGTGTTGGATTGTTCATGGCACTTAGATAAAGTGCCTGTATTAAGGATACAGTACCATTAAAATTGCCCGTAAACTGTTCTAGAGTTCAACCAAAGCTTCCCAGATATTTCTGCTACACGTGTGCATTCAGCTTGTGTGAATGAGGCCGTGTGTGTGCATGTAGATATGCTCTTTCCAGGGCAAGTCTGCATAAACTCACTTTAGTTCCCCCACTTACATGCATCTGTCCCGTGAGCATGACAGTCAGGCGCACTGGGTTAGACTCCATCACGTCACGGAAGAGCTTGCCATCTTTGTGCTTCAGGAAGTACTGTCAAAAACACAGACAACAGCATTTTACATAAAACCCACCACCAATATTCTAAAATCAAGTGAAACATTCTGATAAACAATACTTAAAATCGATGTTTGAAAGCTGGAGATTCCCCTAATTGTGACAAGGCTAACAAGCTGTAAAAAATTGCAATATACACAAATTTCCAGACCGTAAAGCAACAAAATACTCAAAGTAAGAGAAACATTGCTGAGAGAACAGAAGAGAGCTGTGACATGAAGTTATAACACAAGAGTTAGCTTTGCTCACCACCAGGCATCGTCCCCACTGCTGGTCTTTGAGCGCGTTCTCCGTCAGAAAAAGATCCATCGTAGGTGACGGATAGCGGATCAAAAACTTCATCAGGGGCTCTCGGAATGGGCTTCCCTTCTGTGGAGAAAAAGACATGTCATGCAGTCATCACAGTTTAAATACAATCTCTCCTAGTTTGATAGTGTAATAATAGTAATAACTTTATTTATAAAGCACATATTCATATACAATTACAGTAGAACCTCTTTTGGGTGGCCACCCCTTTGGGAGACCACCTGCCTGTGCAGACCAATGTTACAATGATACTGGGTTGCACTTCTTCACTGTCTAAAGCTTCTTTTGGGTGACCACCTCTCTTTTAAGACCACTCTTGTCTGGCCAGAGGGGTGGTTGCCCAAAAGAAGTTGTACTGTACATGCTCTAAGCATATAGAATCTGCCTAAGACAGCACAGAGCTGTGCGGGAAGACTGAAGGGTTCATGTGGGGTATGGGATGAGTAGAGGATCACACGTGACCAGGTCAACTCACAGGGGTACACGTGAATTCTCTCAAATTAAAGCCCGTCCTGGGGGGGGGGGGGGGGGGGGGGGGGGGGGGGTAGCACAATGGCTCTACTGACTGAAGTCGTGAGGGTATCGGGGGAACACCTACAGTATTATTTCATCCAGTCATCGCAAGTTTCATACAATCTCTCGAAGTTTGACAGCATCTCTCTAAGACAACTTGTTCACATTGTAAAGACTCACCTCAATCAGCAGTGTTCTTTCCCCAAGCAGAACCAGCGTGGTCAGAGGCTCAATCAACTTGTTACTGGCAGCAGGGAGCAGGTGGAAGATGTCAAGGATGGCAGCACACGTCTGCATCTCCTGCACACAGCATCATTACCATGCTAATCATTTCTTATGCTTAACGTTTCTCCTCTTTTTTGTTTTGTTTTTTCCTTTCTTTATTTCTGTGTGTTGGAGGAGCCAGTTCCAACCCAAGACCCTAAATTACCACCAGCATCGAAGTGCTTTCTGGAATTGACGAAATGTTTATTCTCTGTGTATATGTACTAGTAATTAGCCACCAGATCGAAGCCTCTTGTTTTTATTTTGTGCCTGTGTCTGCACACATGTCCATCTCTGTCCATCTCATCGGCATCTGTATACATTTCAGGCTGGAGAACTTTTCAGTGCCCAACAGTCCTTTGTTGTTTTGGTTTTTATAGCAAGAGGGTAATCTCCACGTTTTCAAGCTAGACGGACTGCAAGCCCAAGTAACACCTTGCACAGACATTTGAAAGTTAAAAGCTTTCCATTGCTGAAAGAGCTGCAAAAAGATTTTAACCTTTACACATCGGGACGCGAGCCGGCTCGCGTCACTCTCAACAGCCGTAGGCACCGAGCCGCGAACCGATTCGCGTTGCCCTAAACAGCTGGCAGCGACATGTGCATCAGCAGGGCAGTAGGTCACTGGCCAAGAGTTAAAAAACATGAAGAAAACTGAAGAGTAGTGTGTGCACAGCAAAAGCAAGAGATAAGTGCGGACATGTTAGATGCCGAGTAAAATGTGTGGTGCATGATTCCCACTGATTTTCTGATTTCTTGCTCTTTGTGATGGGAACTTTCATGCCTGAGACATTTGCGCAAATGAAAGTATTTCCACAATATGTATTACTGACCTGTGACAACACTTGTCCTGCAGGTTTTGGCGGCTGTCCACTTTTCTGGTTGATGGCTGCGACCTCCAGCCATTTCTTAAGGTGAGCCTGTCGCAAAGAAAAAAAGGGAAGGCATTGCTGTTAACGCAATACAATTTTAGATAGATGCCCAAGGCAAAGCAACACACGTTACATACGTGAAGCATGCATTGAAATGTTTCTGTAAGTTAACAGCAGTCTAACGCCAGAAGCCAGTTTCACTCAGACCAAAGACAAAAAAAAAAACAAGGAAGAAAAAAAAAGGAAAAACATTGCACTGTTCAACATTTTTTCCACTTATATCTTATTAAATTCTGAACACCAGCACAGGTAATTTCAACTCTGGCCGAGTCAGCAATGAAAACTAAACAAACAAACAAACACTAAACAGATAAATCGCACCTGAAGCTGATCACAAAGCTTTTCATTGAACGCTGTTGGGAAGAGCTGCACGAGCGATGAGATGCGTTGTATGACGTTCAGACTGAGACTGCGATAGTCTCCCAGCATCTGCAGGAGGGGGCGGATTGCCGAGTACACAGTCTCCGTGTCGATTGTACAGCCACTGATGAACTGCAACAGAAATAGAGTTCAGTAAAAACAGACAATAAATTATAAAGCATTCCTGCCCCTCTGTGACGTCGCTAACTGCAGACAGATCGCAGAAACTGATGATAACTGGGATACATCACTAATTTGGTAATTAAATCACAATGATAATGTTAACACGCCTCCACCTAAGGATTTGTTGATCAATGAAAGCAGCAAACAACGTAGTTTAATCATTTGCCTTCCATGATAATTTAATGAGAACTCCCGAACTAATGCGGTGCTGACCTTGACCTCGAGTGCACGCGAGGTACAGGTGCGTGATTTGCGGCAGAGGAAATCTGCAGATTTCACAAAGAAATCACAGAGATTTCTACTGTTTTCGCTGCAGCTGCTAATCCTACAAAAGCCTTGTTCAGTATAATAAAAGCGTATGTAAGATCGCTGGGGCAAAGGGGGAAAAGGCATTGCAGCAGACGACAGCGGTCCCGCCGGAATGTGTTTAACGAGATGAGGAGTGCGGGGAGTGCTCCTTATTTCCCACATGCGCCTACAACTGTCTGCAGTTAGCGACAGTCTGCCGTTAGCGACGTCACACCCTTCCCTTCAACCACCACCCCAAACAAGATGCCCTGTACCATTTAATATATCAGGGCTTAAAATGGTCCGTGATCCAAAAGGCGGAAAAGCAGCATTATGTGATGGGTGTCCAGGGGCAGCTCTCCCAGAATTCTCTTTAAATTACAGTAAAAACTGCAATTTTGTGCATGACTTTGAGCTTCAGCACAGAAAGCACTTTTCTTTTGGGAGGAAAAAGCTTTAAAATTGGATTAATATCTGGCAAATTTTGTGCATTTTGTGCATGACTTTAAAAGCTTTAGAGGAGAAAACACTCTTGTTTGGAGGAAAAGCTTTACTTACTTACTTAGGCCCTTGGCTCCACGTGGAGCATAGGCCATCGACAACCCTTCGCCATCGCACTCTGTTCTGGGCTAGTCTTGCCACTCCAGTCCAGTTGGTCCCCTGCTTACATAGCTCTGCCTCAGTGTCCCGCCTCCAGCTGTTGCGAGGCCGGCCTCTCTTCCTTTTCCCCTGCGGGTTCCATGTCAGGGCTTGGCGTGTGGTGCTGGATGCTGGTTTCCTGAGGGTGTGTCCAATCCAGCCCCACTTCCTCCGCAGGATCTGCTTGGCCACTGGTTCCTGCCCCGCTCGCTCCCACAGCTCTTCATTCCGAATCTTCTCTGGCCATCGGATGTTGAAGATGCGCCTCAGACAGGTGTTGAGAAATGTCTGGATCTTCTGCTGCATCGTCTTCGTTGTCCTCCATGTTTCGCATCCGTAGAGCAGAACTGACTTCACGTTGGAGTTGAAGATGCGAAGTTTGGTTCTTATGCTGACAACTTTGGATGCCCAGACGTTCTTCAGCATGACCATTGCTGCCCTTGCCTTGCCGATTCTGGCTGTGACGTCTCGGTCTGTGCCTCCCTGTCCATCAACCACACTCCCCAGGTAGACAAAAGACTCCACCTCCCTGATGGGCTCTCCACCGACTGTGACTGGTGTGTTGGCAGTGGTGTTGATCTTCATCAGCTCGGTTTTCTTCCTGTTGATCTTGAGCCCTGTTCCGGCTGATGTGGCTTCCAGGCACGTAGTCTTGTCCTGCATCTGGCTGTGGCTGTGAGACAGGAGCGCCAGGTCGTCCGCGAAGTCGAGGTCATCCAGCTGCGTCCAGAGTGTCCACTGTATCCCGTTTTTCCTGCCTGCTGTAGTGGTCTTCATGATCCAGTCGATGACCAGGAGGAAGAGAAACGGGGACAACAGGCATCCCTGGCGGACTCCGGTCTTCACCTCGAAGCTTTCTGACAACTGGCCGGCATGGGCAATCCTGCAGCTCATGTCTTGGTAGGTGCACTGGATCAGGGAGATGATCTTCCCGGGAACTCCATAGTGCCTTAGCAGCTTCCACAGCGCCTCTCTGTCTACACTGTCGAAGGCCTTCTCATAGTCTATGAAGTTGATGTAGAGGGGGGAGTTCCACTCCAGTGACTGCTCCACAATGATGCGTAGGCTGGCAATCTGGTCAGCGCAGGACCTGTTCCTGCGAAAGCCTGCCTGCTGGTCTCGGAGCATGGGGTCGACTGCCTCTCTCATCCTCTCCAGTAGAATTCTGTTGAGAACCTTGCCTGGCACTGACAGGAGCATGATCCCTCGGTAGTTGCTGCAGTCCCTGAGGTCCCCTTTCTTTGGCAGCTTGATGACGATCCCTTCTTTCCACTGGGCTGGCACCTCTTCCTTCTCCCAGATCTTGCTGAACAGGCTGTGCAGCATGTTGACGGCTGTCTCTGTGTCTGCTTTAATGGCTTCTGCTGGTATCTCGTCCGGCCCTGCAGCTTTCCCATTTCTCAGTGTCATGATGGCTTTCCTGATCTCCGCCTTAGAGGGCTTGTCACAGTTGATGGGTAGTTCTGTCTCAGCTGGTGGGATGTCTGGTGGTGTTTCAGGGATGGGGCGATTTAACAGCTCCCTGAAGTGTTCTGCCCATCGCTTCAGCTGTTCCTCAGTTGTTGTCAGTGGGTGCCCGTTCTTGTCCTTCACTGGTTTGTCTGTCTGCTGAAATTTGCCCGTGAGCTTCTTGGTCACCTGGTACAAGTCTTTTAGATTCCCTTGTCGGGCTGCTTCCTCTGCTTGACTGGCCAGGTTGTCGATGTAGTCCCTCTTGTCCTTCCTGGTGCTCCTCTTCACTTCTCTGTCAGCTGCTGTGTATTCCTCTTGTGCCTTTGCCTTAGCTCTTCTTGTTCGGCTCGTGTTCAGTGCAGTTTTCTTCTCTTTCCTAACTTCCAGCTTCTGGATGGTATCAGCAGAGATCCATTCCTTATGTTGGGTCTTTCTCTTGCCAAGGACCTCTTCGCATGTGTCGTGCCAGAGTTTCTTGCTGTGTTCCCACTGTGTCTCGATGTCCATTTCACTGTCTTCTATCAGGTCTTGCAGTGGCTGGAACCTGTTGGAAAGGCTGATCCGGAATGCTGCTTGTGTGTCTGTGTTCCTGAGAAGTCCAACGTTGTACCTGGTCCGTGTGCTGTTGGCGTTGGTGTGCCTCTTGAGCCGAAGTCTCAATGTTGTTGCAAGAAGGTGGTGGTCTGATGGTACATCGGCACCCCTCATCACGCGCACATCCCGCCACGATCTCCTGAACTTCCGGCTGATGCAGATGTGATCAATCTGGTTCTCCGTGACATGGTCCGGCGATCTCCATGTGGCCTTGTGGATGCGCTTGTGTGGGAAGATGCTGCCTCCTATCACTAGCTGGTTCAGGGCACAAAAGTCTGCAAAGCGCTCGCCATTTTCGTTCATCTGTCCCAGTCCGTGTGTTCCCATGGTGTCCTCATAGCCTGTGTTGTCTGGTCCAATCTTGGCGTTGAAGTCTCCCATCAGTATGGTCATGTCCTTGGCTCCTCCTCTATCTATCACTGTCTGCAGTTGTTGGTAGAAGTCATCTTTTTTCTCCTCTTCCGCATCATTGGTGGGAGCGTAGCACTGGATGATGTTCAGCTTGATGTCTTTTTTCTTGGTGATGAATTTGGCTGTGATGATGCGGGAGTTGACAGGTTCCCAGCCGATGAGTGCCCGCTGTGCCTCCGGTGCCAGCATCAGGGCCACGCCCTCAGTGTGGGGGGCTCCATCCTCTGTGTGTCCAGAGTACAGCAATTGCTCTCCCGATGAAAATCTCAGCTGTCCTGTCTGTAGCCACCTTGTCTCACTCAGTCCCAGTACTCCTATCTTGTAGTTCTTCATCTCTCTTGCTACTTGTATGGTCCTTCCTACTTCATACATTGTCCTGATGTTCCATGTGGCTACTCTCGTTGTTGTCCTGGGTGTTAGAAGGGGGGTCGGCCTTGCAGCTTCCTTTCGGCTTTCACTGCAATGCGTCATAGGTCTCCGGGATGGAGACCCTTCCTCGCCCAGGTGAATGTCTCGGTTTGTTGCTGTCGATGCTTCAGTAACTTAGTGTTTTTTACAGGTAGGGCTGTTAACCCTACGCAAACCCGTTTAGCCTCTTGGAGAGGTGGTCCACATTCGTCTGACCTCTACCCTTCGACCTGTCCAGCTTGGGTGACCCTGCCAGGAGCATGTGCTCCTGCTGGCATAGTTCTCTGGGTCATTGAGGTACACAAGCCACTACCCCACGACAAGGGTTGGACCATGTAGGGGAAAAGCTTTAGAATTAGATTAAAATCTGGCCCCCGTAGTGTAGTGGTTAGCACTTCGGACCATGGACCAGGAGACCCGGGTTCGAGTCCAAGCCGAGGCAAGCGGGATTTTTCCTACCTAGGTCGGCTCCTACCCACAGCGGGTGTGCTATGGGCCCAGTGGGGAGGCTGTTGCCACACAGTCGAGTTTCCCCCACTTCATGGGTGCGACTTTGGAGGTGCTTCCCTTGGTATGACACGTCTTATGATGTGGATGATTACATGGCCGGCACCGCAGGTGCTGTAGTTCCCAGGCCTGGTTAACGCCCAGATTATGACAGGAAGCAAGGAATGCAGCCCTGTCCCGCAGTCCCCAACCACACAGACCTCCATAGCATCATCTTACCATCATCCTCATCCCCATCATCATGCATAATTTTAAAAAATTGACCCAGCTTTCGAGCTCTCCGTGGATTCCACCCATAATCTGGGAGCAACACCACTGTAGCGGGCAAAGAGTTGGGGCAGCAAAAAAAAAAAAAAAAAAAAAAAAAGAGACTATTTTGAACCTTTTTCATGCATTCATGGGCAGCCTCCTGCAATTCACTGTTGCTGCTGTTGAGTGCTTTGTGCAGGATGGTGAAGATCTTCTCACGTCGACTGGCGATGTAGTGGCAGGCAGCGAGGGCTCCTGTTCACAGCACAGAGTTGGAAAATTTATTACAAGGACACAAACCTTTGTCTCGACAGCTGTTCCACTGACAATCCAAATCCAGCAGAAATACCTAAATATAAAACTGTCCCCCAATTTTGCTGACATTCCTAAACTGCCATACTTTTGAGGGAAACAAAAATTTGAAATGGGTGCAACACTGGAAAAAGAACTAAGAAAAAGAAAAAAATATATATATATAAAGGAAATGCTTCCTCTTCAAACAAAAAGAAGAAACCGAACTCACTCAAGACCATGAATTTAGGCGTAAGCACGTTGGCATGTATGTATGTATGTATGTATGTATGTATGTATGTATGTATGAATGAATGTAAAACATTGTTCCAAATCAAGAACAACAACAACAAAAAAAGAGAAGAACTCACCCAAAGCACTCTTGCGTAGTGGAATAAGGTTGGTGACGTTCTTGTAGCACGGGAGCTTGAGCAGCATGGCATCATCGGCTTCACACAGGCTTTGGAGCTGTGGAAAAAATTCTGAATGCGATTAGCTAACAAGATTTACAGAATTCATGCACAATCAACATGTATACTTTGTCACAAATGGGCTCAGGACATGAACAGAAAGCAGCTAAAGATTCACTCCCTATGAACAGACCATGAATTAAAAAACAAACAAACAAACAAAAAAAACCCAAGATGGTCACCAGCCCAATATGTTGTTTCCATTCCATGACCTGCTGTCATCATTGTCATTCTTTTGTAATGCCATGTATCAGTGAGGAACACACACACACACACACACACACACACACACACACACACACACACACACACATACACACACACAACTCAAGCAGAACGCACGAGAGAGAGAGAGAGAGAGAGAGAGAGAGAGAGAGAGAGAGGGGTGTGTGGGGATCGAGGAGAGAGAAAGAGCAGAGCGAGTGAACGTGCAGCGTGAATGCCGGAATGGGTGTATCAATGAGTGTTGAATGTGACAGGAAATTTTATTATGTGATAGTGTGTTTTATTCTTGATTTTAAGTAATCAGTTTTACTGGTAAGGACTGTCTGTTTTACTTATTGCCGTAGTCTCTTTTACCAAAATGTTTATCAGTTGTGTTTTATTAGTATGCGGGCCAGAAATGCAATTTCCCAAATCTGGGATCAATAAAGTATTCTGTATTCTGTACACACTCTTATCTCTGTACGTAAACAACACTGGGCTTGTCAGACCAATCTTGTTTTTGGAAAAGAGATCTGACTCATTTTCCTTGAAAGCTGGGACGCGTACATGAATTTCCTTACAGGGATGATGCATAATACATCTGACGTAATCACTTTTACACAATTCTTGCAATGAAGACAGTCTAGTCTTTATGTAGTCCCGTGCACTTGAAGTGTCTTTAAACCAGGCTGGAGAACTGCTGAAGGAAAAAAAGGCCTAGGCTAGGGTGCAGCAGTAGTACACCACTGTGAAACCACGGGGGTGACACCCCACTTCAGAAAAACAAATTTTTCCATTTTTAAAGGCATTTAGTAGCCCCTACTGGCACCCAGAAGTTAAATTTATACTGCCTTGGTACTGACATGCAAGTCTTCAAAACTGAAGTCCCATATACTATTACATGTATCATGATACATGATTATGTGTACAACCTTTTCCCCCTTCCTCTTTTTGGCTGAAACTTGGATTTTTTGGCTGAAAGGATAGGAAATTTGACTGAAATTTGCCAAATGACTGACAATTCCCCAGCCTGTTGAACGCAGAAAAATCAGCCCGTCTGATTATGAACTAGACATGGAAACAACACAAAAACAAGAAAAACGAAAGACTCACAACAAACAAAAACGAGAAAGAAAAAGTACACACATACCATAAAAACCTTAACTTTTCAACCACTTTTTACACTGGAAAATCTTGGATTTGAAGGTCTGGTTGAAAACCAAGGAACAAAATAAATTAGTTTCAGTTTCGATGTCCGACCATCTTCGCCTGGTCGAAAAGTAAGGTGCCTTTTTTTTAACCTAACTTTCCCAGATTTTGCACTGTGGTCGAAAAGCAAGGACGGTTGAAAAGTTGAGATTATTACCGTACCTTGAGATGATACCAGTAATGAAGTATAACTAAGATTCAGAAAAAAACGGCCCCCGTAGTGTAGTGGTTAGCACTTTGGACCATGGACCGGGAGACCCGGGTTCGAGTCCCAGCCGAGGCAAGCGGGATTTTTCCTACCTAGGTCGGCTCCTACCCACAGCGGGTGTGCTATGGGCCCAGTGGGGAGGCTGTTGCCACACAGCCCACTGCACGGGTGCGACTTTGGGGGTGCTTCCCCTGGTATGACACGTCTTATGATGTGGATGATTACACGGCCGGCACCGCAGGTGCCGTAGTTCCCGGGCCTGGTTAATGCCGGGATATCTACGACAGGAAGCGTGGAATGCGGTCCTGTCCCAAACCACACGGACCTCCATAGCATCATCTTACCATCATCCTCATCTCCATCATCATGCATAATAAAAATTGCACCAGCTTCCGAGCCCTCCGTGAATTCCACCCATTACCAGAGAGGAATACCAATGGAGCCGGCAAAGGGTTGTGGCAGCAAAAAAAAAAAAAAAAAAAGATTCAGAAAAAAGCCACCAAGCCCATTGGTACTTACCTCTGTGAAGAAGACGTTGTGTTCCACAATGTTCACATCAATAGTGAAGAGACGAGGCTCTAATGTTGTGCAGTATGTGTTACCCTCCTGCAAACAATACTGAAGTAGTGGGGTTACTGGGGTTGCACACTCTTACTATAAAGTAAGCAGGGGTGGGTGGGAGAGGAACAACACTTGTGACATCAGGAGATGACCCAAAACAACAAGGAACAACAAACTAACATGCTTACCATGAGGCCAATCTGTGCGTTGATGGGTTGGTGTCGGAGCAGGTGTTTCTTGGGTGGAATCATGTCCTGCAGGACTTCCTTGTGCGGCTCCATGATTGCCGTCACTGTGCGACCTGTTGTTTCCGCCAGCAGTCTCAGTGATGACATGGCCTGCGAATAAGTCCAAGTCTCAAAAATTTTAGAAATATGTACAGGTAACACATTCTCTAGCCAGGTTAAATTGTGACATTTATAGCCAAATATAAAATTTGATAGACTTTGCTTGACCACGCCATCCGCCACTAACCACTGTCTGAAGCTGTAAGTCACACAATGAAAAAGCTGTCACCTGATTTCTGTAAAAGTTTTTCACAATTATCACCAGACCTGCCTACCCACCAAACATGACATGAGTAGTGCCAAAAACCAAACGAGTAGTTTCCTGGCCAAATGAGTAGTCGTAACGTATGCCAACCAAAAATGTGCCAGCTTGTTGCGCTACAAATCAACTATTCTATTCTTTGGCTTGTTTGATTCGACCGGCTACAGTGCACTACCATAGTATCTCAGTATGTGGGTTTTTTTTGTGTGTGTGTGTGTGTTTTTTTAGCCCAATTTCTTCCTACCCGGGTATTTATGCATCGTTAAACTTTGAATGAGGCTCGTTCAAAAAGCTGGATCGGCGCGAGCAAAAGTTCAGATCGGATTTGACGAAATGCTAACTGCTAAATTACGTAGATTTAGGGAAAAATGTGTAGTGGGGCAATTAAATGCATAGTTGCATAGTAGGCCCCCAAATTACTTAGTTTTCTATGGTCAATGTGTAGTGTAGGCAGGTCTGTATCACACAAAGCTGCGTCACTTTGACATGGGATATCTAAAAAAAAAAAAACCACTGATGTGATGAAAACAGAAAACAAACCAACCAAACCCACACAAACAGAAACAACAAAACACAAACAAAAGCAAACACTCACCGTCTCACGGACAAGCTTGTTAGGTGAAGTGACCTGCCGCACCAGCTCATAACTAATGTCATGAAAGGATCGCTTCTGCACAGCAAGCAGTTCCTCCGACGTGCTGTCCGCTGGAATCTCCTTGGCACACATGGCCAGCATGCTCCGCAGGTTTGTCTTGGCAAGATCGATGGCCCCGCTCGATACCTGCCACATAGTTGACTGAAGAAAAAACTCCCCCTCATGCAGTGCTTCGCCATACTCCTGGGTATGACACCGAACACCAGCCACAGTGCAATGACAGAAGGAACTCAACTGAAGGCTGTTCACTAAAGCTGTACCATATGGAATACAAACTCACAACACGCAAAGGTACAACAGATAACAAAGCCATTACACAACTGATGACTGTATACTAAAGCAGCTCTTTTGCCGCACCGGATAAATGATAAAATCACAGAAAGGAATGAAGAGGCACAACAACGAACAAAGCCACAACCCACTGAACAAAAACGGTAAGTGGTCAAGATCCTTGAAAACTAGGAAGACACATCTGGAGTAAAAATTGACACAAAAAACCCGCAACAATGAACAAAAGGCACAACAGGTATCAAACGCCACTGAAACAACACTTAAGACCACTCAGGACATCATCTGGACTGTGAAATCAGAGATGGAAATGATGGCCGATGAGCCAGCAACACATAAAAAACAACCACTTTTGCTGCACCTGATCAAATACAAAATCACAGGAAGGAACAAAGACACAACAGCTAGCGAAGCCATAATCTACACAGAAACACTTAAGAAACCCCAAAACTGTGAAGACCATATTTTACCTTTGAACACACACACACACACACACACACACACACACACACACACACACACACACACACACACACGCTGGAGATTTCCTTGTAAAGAACTGGAACTTAGTGGAAGGACTGATAGTGAAAATATTTCCAGGAACCATCATGCTCTGTCCACACTACTAGTGAGAGGTCTTTGTGTGCCAAAGCACACTACTCACCTCGCTGGTGAGGTCCATGATGACAAAGAGCAGCGCCTTCAGGAAGAGAAACTGGTGCTCCAGCACCCACTTCAGGGCCAGGCGCTCGTACATGAACTTGATGGCCAGGCACCTGTGAAAGAAGTCAAATGTTTAACCACATTTACTAGCGGCCAAATTAACACAAAAGCTAGCTTCTCAGCTGTTAACCATACTACTCACAGTGTATACCAGTATACATGTATGGAATCCGCCACTTGTTTTGTCAGTTGCGCTCTGAAAGCGTTTAGAGCCTTTTTGTGTTCTGATCTTTTTCTAACATACTGGTCGTTATTTACTTTGCAAACTGTTACTTATCAGACAAAGAGAGGGGTGCTCAAGATATACAAAACTGACAAAAGCATCTCATGAGTTCCAGCCATCTCAGAGAAGCTCTACTTGTCAAACTTACCCGCCATACTTGGCATACCATGCACGGTCGTAACACAGTGAGCACATCTTGTCCACCAGATACTCAAACAGTGGCAGCTGACACGCCTGTACACAAGTCAACATATACTTGAGAAAATAAACCCAAATGGATCCGCCAAAGTTATCCACACAAATATTATGATGAAAAACTGAGTAAACTGCTGCATATACACGCATGCACACACACCCATATACCCGGTACCCCATCATGACACTTTTTTCAACAAACTGGCTATATACCCTGTCCTTGGAGCCGAGAGTGGTAGTGGCGGTGTCCAGCATGAGGGCGAGGGCGAGGTTGCCGGGTTTACACAGCTCCTTCTCCTCGTGACCCATGATGACAGCCAGTGCATCCACCAAAATCTGTGTGTCCATCCCCTGCAGTTTGTTCTGTTTCTCTCCCACCATGGAGAATGGGCCTGATACAACCAAGTATTCAAGTGTAACATAAATCTGTGTGTCCATCCCCTGCAGTTTGTTCTGTTTCTCTCCCACCATGGAGAATGGACCTGATACATGTACAACCAAGTATTCAAGTGTAACATAAATCTGTGTGTCCATCCCCTGCAGTTTGTTCTGTTTCTCTCCCACCATGGAGAATGGGCCTGATACAACCAAGTATTCAAGTGTAACATAAATCTGTGTGTCCATCCCCTGCAGTTTGTTCTGTTTCTCTCCCACCATGGAGAATGGACCTGATACAATCAAGTATTCAAGTGTAACATAAATCTGTGTGTCCATCCCCTGCAGTTTGTTCTGTTTCTCTCCCACCATGGAGAATGGACCTGATACAACCAAGTATTCAAGTGTAACATAAATCTGTGTGTCCATCCCCTGCAGTTTGTTCTGTTTCTCTCCCACCATGGAGAATGGACCTGATACAACCAAGTATTCAAGTGTAACATAAATCTGTGTGTCCATCCCCTGCAGTTTGTTCTGTTTCTCTCCCACCATGGAGAATGGACCTGATACAACCAAGTATTCAAGTGTAACATAAAATTATTTGCTTGTGTGACCTTATATGGAGCAATAACTGGCTGCCTGATCTAGTCCTCATGAGTGAAATAAGTCCTCAAACTACCGTTAGTATAGACCATCGTAATATGCAGGCTGGGGAATTGCTGAGAAGTAAAAAAAGACTGAAACCTAGGCTAGGGTGCAGAGGCAGCGCCCTGCTGGGGGGAACACAGGGGCAATGCCCCATTTAAGAGATCAAATTTCAGCATTTCTAAAGGCATTTCGTAGCCTCTCCCGCCACCCAAAGGTAAAATATTGCCTTGATACTGATATACACGTCTTCAAATATGCAGTAAGACCATCTCATATGGCATAACATGTATCATGATAAATGTCTGTGTGTGCAACCTTTTCCCTCCTTCCTTTTCTTTGGCTGAAACTTAGATTATTTTTTTTTCGGCTGAAACTATGAAAGGATAGGAAAATTGCCAAATGACTGAAAATTCCCCAGCCTGAATATGTTTGTGCACTGGTACTTGTACATTTTGCGACTCCCGTTACTGTAGTAGGTGAAGTTTGGTCTTTCATTCCACTGTCCTGTTCCATTTGGAATGGGGTTTATAGTGTGCGCACTTGACATCAGTGTTATTCTCCCTGATCACTGTTGTGGCGGAGATGTTTAACGGGTTAATTCCATCCTTGCTAAGCCAGCATCTGGTTTGGAACAGTTCTGCTCATGAGTGTGCCTGTACGCTCAAAATACTCGTATCTTAATGGTTAGCAAAGCTCTTTATGTGATACAATGTTGTTTACACTTTGCAGGGGCAGTTGAAGATTCAAATTCTGTTGACTGTTGTTACACTACTCCAGTACTACTACTACTACTCGCTGCACCATTGAGTAGGATTCTGTTGGCTCAGGTGTCTAAGTGGTGTGAAGACAGATTCCACAAAAACAGCACAGAACGACCTGTGAGCATAAAAATGGCAGCACTGGTCCCCTTAAGCATCGAGATAATTTTATGCATACACAGGTAAGGCAAAGACAGTACACATACCACACTGTTGTGAGATGGCAATCATGGTGTAATGGCGCACCATACAGGCCATGAACGGCAAGGCCGATGAGTGAAGTTCTTTGATAGCAGCCGCAACTGCAAACAAAAAGACAAGAAAAAAGATTACCCTTTCCATCTCCTTTTCTTGCTGCTAAGTAAATTATAAATGGATATGAATCTGTGGCAGACTAGACCTGAGTACCTAGGGTGTCACACCAGTGTTTTTTGTTTTGTTCTTGTTGTTATAGTTGTTGGTATTCGAAAAAAGGAAAAAAAAAAATGCGAGACCTCTAGTGGATGAGTGTTGATAGTTACACATTCGGTGCCTGCAAACAGACTTCCAAAGACGTTGCCCTAATGGTACCTAAAACACTGGCAAGACTTCAACAGAAAGACACCGACATATTCATTAAACATGTCAAAAAATAAAATGAAAAGCAAAGACTAAGAACCCCGATCAACAGGAAATTTCATTGAGACCGATCCTCACCAAACATGCCAGTCAGAGCCTGCTCGTGCACTTTGCGGGAGTGAGCGTCAGGGTTTTTGTACAGCTGCATGTTGTTGGCACCAGGAGATGGAGGGGCTGCCACATCCTTGTCTACAAAGCTGGGGTGGGTGAAGAGGTGGGACATGGTGGTCTTGTCGTCCTCCAGGCTCATGACGGAGATCAGGAAACACTTGATCAGCTCCCAGGCCTGCCGCCTGTTGAAGGAGTCTGTGGAGCTGCTCTTCAAAGACATCAGTGCTGCGTCAATCGCCTGCAATTAAAAGTTTTTAAAAGCTCCAAAAGCATGTACAGCACACACCATTTTAACAAAAAAGAGGTCTCTGTTTGGGTGAAAAAAAAACAAACTTTCAGATAAATTGGGTCATAACATCAGAAGCCTGTATCTAACTCAGGGTAGGTGAAATATGCCAAATGATATTGCAGGTGTACTTGTTCTGTTTACACGCAAGTGCAGAATGACCTTTAAGCTATGTCCCCCTTGTTCTGTTTACACACAAGTGTAGAATGACCTTTAAGCTATGCCCCCCTTGTTCTGTTTACACACAAGTGTAGCATGACCTTTAAGCTATGCCCCCCTTGTTCTGTTTACACACAAGTGTAGCATGACCTTTAAGCTATGCCCCCCTTGTTCTGTTTACACACAAGTGTAGCATGACCTTTAAGCTATGCCCCCCTTGTTCTGTTTACACACAAGTTGTAGAATGACCTTTAAGCTATGCCAGTGGCATTTTTCTCCCTTTAGCTTAGCCCTCAACAGTGAGGTAACATGTGCCCAGACTGATTATCATTTATGTCAGAACGTGACATGGCACAAGAATATATGGAGCACTCTCTTTCTGTTTTATAAAATATATGCATTCAATAACAGCAAATTGTCAGTCATACCTTCTCAACAGGGAGTGAGACAAACTGCTTGCAGTCTTGAAAGTGGATGTTGATACACGGACCAACGGTCTCCTTGTCGTTGTAGTTCAACTGCCAAACAATAAACTCATTTCAAAACTGTAGAAATACGCATGTGTGCATGGCATTTCAGCAAAGCAAGCATTTATATGTACCCTTTACATTAATTACATCTATTCCAAGACTACTAGGCTTTACAGATGAAAATTTATACTTTAAAACAGTTGTGATTGCGCTTGTACGCTCAAAATAGTCTATAACGATAATCTATTATTTAGAACTCTACATGCCGTCAGGGAGGACCTGAAGTGTATGGACTACAGTACCCACTTGGGCTACCAGTGGTGTGAAAACTGGGAGGCTGATTATTTTTCTGATAGCCCAAACAATTTTGTCATGGTGTGTGTACATGTGTGTGTGTACGTGTGTGCGTGTGTGTGTGTGTGTGTGTGTGTGTGTGTGTGTGTGTGTGCGCGTGCGCGCATGTTTAAGAAACCAATAGATGTGAAAAGTAAAACATGAAAGGTTACACAAGTTTCACACGTGAGTAATTTCACAGATATTGTGCAGTCTTACCCTTTGTGGTTCTCGAAGCATTTTTCGATTGCCGCCACCAAACTTGCCGAGGACCCGGAAGGCTACATGAGCAATGTTGTCCTGCGGATTTCGAAGTGTTCGCCACAGTGCCTGGTACAAGAAACATATTTTTATGTTAAAATGAACTTCTCCTAAAAATGTCAGCTACAAATTCAACACCTGAATCACTTGAACATCTGCAGCATCATTCCCCCCCCCCCCCCCCCCCCCCATTCATGAACTTACTCTTCTATAAGTTTACCTGCATGAGTTCAGCGCGCACAGGTTGGATGTGGTCGTACAAAAAGTCTGGCTGGAGGTTGTCAACGCACAGCTCAAGAGTGCGCAGCCCCTGCAAGACAAAACAAGCATGTCAGCAATCCAACGCTTTGACAGCTAACAATGTACAGGGGAAAAGGTTCATGCTCACAGGAGTGATGTGCTGAAGTCACCACTCCATACAGGTTCACAATCTCAAAATTTCATGATTTTTCCATGACTTTTCCAGGCCAACTCTTCTGTTTTCCATGACAACTTCCTCACCCTAGCTCTTTCATTCTGAGTCTGACACATGTATGCGAGGCCCGAGGGTAGAAATTCTGAGCTTACTGCAGTCATCAAAACCAGTGTTCAGAAAATGTGTTGAGCAAACCTGACATCAACACCAAACCGAGAATAACTTTTTCTGGTGATCTGCCTATCTTTGTAAAATGTGCGTGAGTGTCGGTAAGTGACTGGCGCACTGAGCTATTCTAAAGAAATGTTCTCTACAAATACCATTTATCATTATCATTATTAACAAAATGTTATAAAAAACATAGATACAGACATCTCCCAAATCTCGGATTTCATGCAAAGTATCTATCATCTTGCAACAGCCTACACTTTCAGGACAACATTCACACCTGGCTGACAAGCGTCTGTGACCCATTCAGAGCAGACACAAGTGGGTCCATCAACAGGGGGAGGTATGGCAGAAGAGAGCTGAGGCGGACAGGCACAGTGAGACAGAGTTCCACAAATAGATCCTTCATGTGCTGGCGATGCAGTCCACTCTGAAGACTGTTCAGCCCTGTATGGCAATGATAAAAAGAGACGTTAAAGTTGGGTAGTACAGTAATGATAATTTGAAACAGGTAAAGACGTATGCACTTGAAACAGATAAAAGAAATTTGTTGTGGTCACTCCCCCTGCTGCCAAGGCTGCCATCTCTTGCTACTACTAGTCGCAGCCATACACTCAGTTTCAAACATACAAGATAAAAATATCTTCTCTTATCTTTCACAAATAAAGCAGCACTTCTAAATTTAGTGAAATCTGTTTGTAGCATTCACAAACTTACTTAGGCCCTTTGCTCCACGTGGAGCATAGGCCATCGACAACCCTTCGCCATCGCACTCTGTTCTGGGCTAGTCTTGCCACTCCAGTCCAGTTGGTACCCTGCTTACATAGCTCTGCCTCAGTGTCCCGCCTCCAGCTGTTGCGAGGCCGGCCTCTCTTCCTTTTCCCCTGCGGGTTCCATGTCAGGGCTTGGCGTGTGGTGCTGGATGCTGGCTTCCTGAGGGTGTGTCCAATCCAGCCCCACTTCCTCCGCAGGATCTGCTTGGCCACTGGTTCCTGCCCCGCTCGCTCCCACAGCTCTTCATTCCGGATCTTCTCTGGCCATCGGATGTTGAAGATGCGCCTCAGACAGGTGTTGAGAAATGTCTGGATCTTCTGCTGCATCGTCTTCGTTGTCCTCCATGTTTCGCATCCGTAGAGCAGAACTGACTTCACGTTGGAGTTGAAGATGCGAAGTTTGGTTCTTATGCTGACAACTTTGGATGCCCAGACGTTCTTCAGCATGACCATTGCTGCCCTTGCCTTGCCGATTCTGGCTGTGACGTCTCGGTCTGTGCCTCCCTGTCCATCAACCACACTCCCCAGGTAGACAAAAGACTCCACCTCCCTGATGGGCTCTCCACCGACTGTGACTGGTGTGTTGGCAGTGGTGTTGATCTTCATCAGCTCGGTTTTCTTCCTGTTGATCTTGAGCCCTGTTCCGGCTGATGTGGCTTCCAGGCACGTAGTCTTGTCCTGCATCTGGCTGTGGCTGTGAGACAGGAGCGCCAGGTCGTCCGCGAAGTCGAGGTCATCCAGCTGCGTCCAGAGTGTCCACTGTATCCCGTTTTTCCTGCCTGCTGTAGTGGTCTTCATGATCCAGTCGATGACCAGGAGGAAGAGAAACGGGGACAACAGGCATCCCTGGCGGACTCCGGTCTTCACCTCGAAGCTTTCTGACAACTGGCCGGCATGGGCAATCCTGCAGCTCATGTCTTGGTAGGTGCACCGGATCAGGGAGATGATCTTCCCGGGAACTCCATAGTGCCTTAGCAGCTTCCACAGCGCCTCTCTGTCTACACTGTCGAAGGCCTTCTCATAGTCTATGAAGTTGATGTAGAGGGGGGAGTTCCACTCCAGTGACTGTTCCACAATGATGCGTAGGCTGGCAATCTGGTCAGCGCAGGACCTGTTCCTGCGAAAGCCTGCCTGCTGGTCTCGGAGCATGGGGTCGACTGCCTCTCTCATCCTCTCCAGTAGAATTTTGTTGAGAACCTTGCCTGGCACTGACAGGAGCATGATCCCTCGGTAGTTGCTGCAGTCCCTGAGGTCCCCTTTCTTTGGCAGCTTGATGACGATCCCTTCTTTCCACTGGGCTGGCACCTCTTCCTTCTCCCAGATCTTGCTGAACAGGCTGTGCAGCATGTTGACGGCTGTCTCTGTGTCTGCTTTAATGGCTTCTGCTGGTATCTCGTCCAGCCCTGCAGCTTTCCCATTTTTCAGTGTCATGATGGCTTTCCTGATCTCCGCCTTAGAGGGCTTGTCGCAGTTGATGGGTAGTTCTGTCTCAGCTGGTGGGATGTCTGGTGGTGTTTCAGGGATGGGGCGATTTAACAGCTCCCTGAAGTGTTCTGCCCATCGCTTCAGCTGTTCCTCAGTTGTTGTCAGTGGGTGCCCGTTCTTGTCCTTCACTGGTTTGTCTGTCTGCTGAAATTTGCCCGCGAGCTTCTTGGTCACCTGGTACAGGTCTTTTAGATTCCCTTGTCGGGCTGCTTCCTCTGCTTGACTGGCCAGGTTGTCGATGTAGTCCCTCTTGTCCTTTCTGGTGCTCCTCTTCACTTCTCTGTCAGCTGCTGTGTATTCCTCTTGTGCCTTTGCCTTAGCTCTTCTTGTTCGGCTCGTGTTCAGTGCAGTTTTCTTCTCTTTCCTAACTTCCAGCTTCTGGATGGTATCAGCAGAGATCCATTCCTTATGTTGGGTCTTTTTCTTGCCAAGGACCTCTTCGCATGTGTCGTGCCAGAGTTTCTTGCTGTGTTCCCACTGTGTCTCGATGTCCATTTCACTGTCTTCTATCAGGTCTTGCAGTGGCTGGAACCTGTTGGAAAGGCTGATCCGGAATGCTGCTTGTGTGTCTGTGTTCCTGAGAAGTCCAACGTTGTACCTGGTCCGTGTGCTGTTGGCGTTGGTGTGCCTCTTAAGCCGAAGTCTCAATGTTGTTGCAAGAAGGTGGTGGTCTGATGATACATCAGCACCCCTCATCACGCGCACATCCCGCCACGATCTCCTGAACTTTCGGTTGATGCAGATGTGATCAATCTGGTTCTCCGTGACATGGTCCGGCGATCTCCATGTGGCCTTGTGGATGCGCTTGTGTGGGAAGATGCTGCCTCCTATCACTAGCTGGTTCAGGGCACAAAAGTCTGCAAAGCGCTCGCCATTTTCGTTCATCTGTCCCAGTCCGTGTGTTCCCATGGTGTCCTCATAGCCTGTGTTGTCTGATCCAATCTTGGCGTTGAAGTCTCCCATCAGTATGGTCATGTCCTTGGCTCCTCCTCTATCTATCACTGTCTGCAGTTGTTGGTAGAAGTCATCTTTTTTCTCCTCTTCCGCATCATTGGTGGGAGCGTAGCACTGGATGATGTTCAGCTTGATGTCTTTTTTCTTGGTGATGAATTTGGCTGTGATGATGCGGGAGTTGACAGGTTCCCAGCCGATGAGTGCCCGCTGTGCCTCCGGTGCCAGCATCAGGGCCACGCCCTCAGTGTGGGGGGCTCCATCCTCTGTGTGTCCAGAGTACAGCAATTGCTCTCCCGATGAAAATCTCAGCTGTCCTGTCTGTAGCCACCTTGTCTCACTCAGTCCCAGTACTCCTATCTTGTAGTTCTTCATCTCTCTTGCTACTTGTATGGTCCTTCCTACTTCATACATTGTCCTGATGTTCCATGTGGCTACTCTCGTTGTTGTCCTGGGTGTTAGAAGGGGGGTCGGCCTTGCAGCTTCCTTTCGGCTTTCACTGCAATGCGTCATAGGTCTCCGGGATGGAGACCCTTCCTCGCCCAGGTGAATGTCTCGGTTTGTTGCTGTCGATGCTTCAGTAACTTAGTGTTTTTTACAGGTAGGGCTGTTAACCCTACGCAAACCCGTTTAGCCTCTTGGAGAGGTGGTCCACATTCGTCTGACCTCTACCCTTCGACCTGTCCAGCTTGGGTGACCCTGCCAGGAGCATGTGCTCCTGCTGGCATAGTTCTCTGGGTCATTGAGGTACACAAGCCACTACCCCACGACAAGGGTTGGACCATGTAGGGTAGCATTCACAAAGGTAAAGGTTTAAGGTTAACCAAAACTGAACTTTGGGGTAGGGAATGGGGGGGATGGGGTGGTGGTAGTGGCGTTGGTGTTGGTGGTGGTGGTGGCGGTGGGAGGAAAGGTCTGATGAGAACATTCAGCGAAAGGGACAGAGAAGTAAAACAGATCTGAAGCCCCCTCACCTTGCAGAAGAGTGGGCAGCAGGGGCAAGAACTCCTGATACAGCAGGTCGTGACTGCCACCACCAATCGATCGGAACAGACCACGCAGCAAGAGAAAGAAGTTGTAGGGCTCCTTGGCACTCAGTGCTAACTCCATGGACCGGTTCACAAGGTTGTGCAGATGGGGCTGAAGCATATCAAGTATCGTCTAAAAGTGCAAAATGAGTTAACAACCCACTAAACACAATGCAAAAGATGTAATAATAATAATAATAATGAGTATTGTATCAGCGCTTTACCCAATGTCATGAATCGGCTCAAGCGCCGCGAACTGAACCCAACATGCACGCTCATGTGAATCACATGCATTCTCTCACACACTGGACATAAACACATTACAATCATGTGGTGCGAAGGGTCAGCTTAGCTATTTAAATTTCGGAATTTAGAATTGCTTTTTTTTTTTCTTTTTTTTTTGGTCCTGATGTGACTGTGAAACACTTATGCCGACTTTTCACAGGAAGACACACATTATAAGAGGACAAAAAAAAAAAGCACAATTCTGTTGCTATTTGTCACTATTACACGCAACAGTTTGCCGAAACTTCTGCACAATCAATCTACCCATCACTCTGTTGGCTCAGCTCTGCTGCCGTAACTGGCTCAAACACATCTAAGGCCCAGCACTTGTGAAACATTTGTACACTAGCTTCTGATGAAAGGTGTTTTAGTAACAACCGACAGATATTTTCTTCGCAGGACAGACTTTTGCCTGAACAATTCTTTTATCACGTGATGAGCTGAACACACAATTTTTCTTGATATGATACCTTGATGGCTGTTACACAATCACCTTTTGTCACAAGCTCACTGTACTCAAAGCAACTATTATTTTCGAAAATTTCAAGAAACCCGAAAGTACCCGACTTGATGCCACCACCTCTCCGTCACTTTCCCCATAACATAAAAAAACTTCAGTCAATTTACCCATCCACTTCCCTGCCTTTATCTTAGCAAGTAATACCTACCTTCAGCATCTGTTCGTTTTCAGCCGCAAACAGTGAGACAGAGCCGAACACCAGTTTGTGCATCTTGAGGCACAGGTTAGATCTCTCAAGGTTGGCTGCTCAAGCACACACAAAAACAGAAGAAGTCAGTATTGGGGTGTGTGTGTGGGGGGGGGGGGGGGGGGGGGGGGGGGGGAGAGGGAGGGAGCTAAGCTTTTAAAATATCACATTATGTTGTGCCTGTGTGTAAATGAGTAGGTGGGTGAGGGTGGATTTGGAATGGGAAAATTGTCAACAACACTGTTCTTTATCCCATCTGGAATGCAAAACTAAGTACCAAATATGAGGCTCCTAATGGCAGCAAAACTCTTTTGCTGAAAATGCATGAGAATCTTTTAACACTCTGATAGATTTCAAAACATTGCTCCCCCCCCCCCCCCCAAAAAAAAAAAAAATGAAAACTTGCATGAATTTTAATAGTGAGCAATCCCATTTTTTTTGGGGGGGTTGCTGTTTTCAAACAATTCCCTTATGTCACGACATGATGAAGGGGCTTCCAGTGCAAGTGAAAAAGCAAACCATTTGTATTACCTCCCATTTCCTCCATGCATCCGAGCAGGAAGTTGATGAGGATCGTGGCAAACGTGGAAGATGTAGACAGGTTGGCGAGGAAGGCATTAGCAACAATCTGCAGCGCGTAGTTTTGGTTGATGCGCTCCACCACGAACTGAAATCATCAAGATAATACCAAAACTCTGGGTTCACTGTTTACCTCACAGTCAGGTCTCACAGAACAGTTTTTGGTAAAATTAAATGAGCTCTTTTGAATCTACCTTGTCACTAACAGATTCAGGCTGTTTTTACACCCCCCCCCCCCCCCACACACACACTTTCCCCCCACACACAAACACACAAAATCACTTCAATTATTTTCGCGCTTCTAATTCCAGCACATAAGGGTTCCAGCATATATAAGGATTCCAGAACATAAGGATTCCAGTGCCTAAGGATTTTGTCATGACAGCTAGTGTTGTCACAGCCCCTCTACCTGCCATTTTGCCACAAGAAGAAGAAAACAGAGAGAAATGTGACAACAGTCTTACCTGGATGCAGGTGGAGAAGATTTCTCTGAAGGTCAGTGGGCTCATCATAGTGAACTGTAAAATATGCAGATCAAATAAGCTTAAAATCAAGGCAATATCTCCTTTATAAACATGCTATGGAATTACCCCAAGAGAGGGAGAGAGTGAGGAGAGGGTTGTGAGAGAGAAGAAAAGAACAGAAAGAGCAAAGACAAAATTTAGTTCAACTTACCACTCCTGCGAAGTGTTCAAGAACCTCCTTCTCTTCCTTTGTTCTCACACTCTGCACCCTGCAAAGAAATTCACACAACAATCACCGCATGTACCACAGAGTCCTTGACAATCAACCTTTGCCAAAAAAAAAAAAAAAAACCCCAACCAAACAACAACAACAACAACAAAAAAAACCCAAACAAACAAAAAACAACAACAAAACCAAACCAATGAGCCTGATTTTGAGAGATGTGATTTGGGAAAAGCAGAAAGGTCTGGAAATCTGGTATTTATGTCTAAAGTCTTTTGTGTGCAGAGTAAAAAATAATGGCAATCTGGGGCTTTTTGTTGGCTTTGTGAATAAGTTTCATGCCAGTTAATAGTAAAATTAGGGAAAAAATGAGCCTGGCTTGTGGACTATTTGTATTCATGCACGGATGGCACAGGAGCCAGCAGACAACAGAGGAATGAGGGGGGGGTATGTGGTCGCTGCTAACATTGCCAAAAAACGGAATACTGTACTGGAATTTGTTGAAATTTACTCTACACATGAGTCTTCAGCTGCCAGATTTTGCGATTTTTTTGTGAGTTTTAAAATATTTCTAGGGTATCATATGCAACATTATGTGTACGAGGAATATATACATTTTCCTCAAAATTTGCATCTGTGGTCGCCTTCACACTCAGCACTGACAAACACTATGATGCAGAGTCTGCAGTCCTGATGGTTAAACACACCTGAAAGAAATTCCTTAAACTACTCACGCAGCTGGTCTGACAAATGTCTGCCCGTTTGTCGCCACGTTGATGGTGTAGATGTCGAGAGCCTGCAGGGCATACTTCACCAGACGTGAGTACACTAGTGTTTCCTTGGGCTGGAACTGTTTGTTCGTCACCAAACTAGGGTCAGCTGAAAACATATGGTGGTGGGTTTCACATTCATTCATCCAGTTCTTCCATGGTGTGGTTTATAAAACAGAGCTTTGTCATTGTGGCAATGCCTTGCACTTCCCTGTAACCTTCCTTTAACTCATGGAGTTTAATTTAATAATAATAACTTACTACTACTTTATTGTCCCTTTTGGGAAATTCGGGCTGCTTCCCCCAGGGGAAGCGGGTTGCCGTGGTTCAGCGCCACCCAATACCTATCCTATATATATCCTATCCTATATCCTATCTGTTGTTATGCATATATGTTTTGGTTTTTTCTTTCTTTTTTGTGCAGTTTTGCTGGGGGAGGAAAGCCGAATAACCCGGAGAGAAACCCCTGATGAGCAGCCCAGTAGCCAGCAAAAACCAGTATCACATATCACAAGCTCGACTTGGGCTCAAACCAACGCTTCATCGTCATGACATTGGTGACGGTCATTCAGTAGCACAGCGGTTAAATCCGACGCGCTACCTATTAGACCACACCGCTCGTTGAGATTAGTGGCAATAAATGAATAAATGATGCTTGAATTGTAACCTCAAACAAACAACAAGTCAGTCGGTGTGACCTCACCAAAAATGACTTACCATTGCCGATGGCTTTACATGTGAGGACTCCCCATGTGATTGTCTTTACGCCGCACACCAGTGTTTTGACAAGACCACGACAATCCACGACCGAGTACACGCTGAACTGGCTTGGGCACACGCCAAATCGACTAGTGGGCTGCAAAAATACAAAAACCACAATCAAAATCAAAATGGCATAGAACGGACACTTTCAAGTTTTATACCAACCTGTACTGGTTTTGACTTTGTCTTAATGGAGTGGACTACCACATAAGAGAGAAATGCCTTTACGTTAATCTATATTCTAACTGGAAAACAACTTCTTCTTTCGCTGTATTTCAACAACAGTCATACGTAAGACTGTACTCAAGACTGGTGGGGGTCGACCACAGACATAAAATGTAAAATCCAAAATCAATGAAGACTTCAAAATAATCCAGCTTAAATCAGACCATAGGCATTTTTGTTGTTTTTGTTGCTGCTGTGTTTTTTGTTTTTGTTGTTGCGTCTTGTTTTGTTTTTTGGTGTGTGTGTGTGTGTGTGTGTGTGTGTGTGTGTGTGTGTGTGTGTGTGTGTGTGTGTGTATTTCCCAATCAGGGGTGGTTACCTTGTCGGTGGTGTCCTTAGTCTCTGGAGTAGTCAGCCCTGGGTAGAGTTTGTCATCTTTAGGAGTTTCAGGGGGCAGCATCCTGATGTCAGACATTCCCGCACCGGGCGTTTTGGGCTCAGCAGTGCTGGGAGTAGGGGGAGCAGTGGCTGATGTTGAGGACCCTGGTTTGGACTCACCCTGCGTTGTTGCTGCTGCCGATGCAGCTGTGCCGGATGCTGTCTGGTTACCTTGTTTGCTGGAACACAAACAAGCACAAGGCAGTTTGGTGGCAGGTGTGCTTTTCACATGAATATGTGTCAAATGGGCCATGGTCGTAACAATGAAAACTGGAGCCGTTTCCTGAATGATGCTCAAAGTCAAATCTGTATCCTATATGCTACTGGAACTACAGGAAAAAGAATGGAAAAGTATTCAAGGGTAGTAAAAAGCACAGAGCAGGCAAAATACATACAGGAAAAGCAACTACAGTAAAAGTAAAAAGATCTTGAAATAAATGAAATTATAAAATACACACACACTAAAACAAACACCACCACTACCACCACCCCAACCCCTGAAAAAAAAAAAGAAGAAGAAAAGTCAACCAACTAGCTAACAATGCTTTTCAAACACCTACATTCTGACTGACCCTCACACCCCCTAACTCAAACACAATGGACAAAGCAATGGCCTACTGGGAATGTGTACATCTACCTGATAATATTTGCTAAAATAAAGAAAAAAAAAAGGAAACATAAAATATGAAATAAAATTTGGAACAACGGAAAGATCATGATGAAAGGAACTACAAAAAAAAAGAAGACAAAACAGAAGAAGAAAACAACAAAACAAAAGCAAACTTTCCAAAATGGTTTAATCTAGACCTGCTCACTGATTCCCTAACAAAAAAAACGAAAGGGCCATACACTATTCCCCTCTTGAGAAAACTTAGGTCTGCATCAGAAGAATGTTAGCCAGTACTCACCATCTCGCTAGAATCTGGGGAAGCTGAACTTTTGCGATGGTTTTGAACTTCAGCACAAAAACCTCCAGCATGCGCATCAACAGCTCACGACCCTGGACAACAACGTAAAATGTTCTACTGTAATCTAAGATGCTACAAGTACATAAAGTCAAAAAATGAAAATGAAGAAACAGCCGTGTTGACTTAGTGTTCCTGATTACAGGTGTGCGTATTTGTACGCACAAAACTCTTAAATTGACGCACAAATTTGGGAACAGCGTGTCACAGAAGACGCACGTTTATCATCTCACTGTAACAAACAGTATTTTTCCAGCAATCTCCCGGACTGGCTTAAGCAGTCTGGGACACTTTTTGTCCAATCATAATGCTAGATAAGCGTGCGGGTTCCCCGCCTTGCCAATTCGCCAAGGCTGGCACGCTGCAATTCACGTAATCTCTCCTACTTGAATACTTTTGTAAACAACAAAAACTGGTTTTGATATTCAGACAAAATGACCGTGGACCCTCACAATTTACAAAAGGACCCTAACAAATATGGAGAGGGGGTCCCAAGGACCCTTGTTTTTCCGAAGCACAGGGAACACTGCAGTTTTTTTAGGGTCCTTTTGCTATTCTTGAGGGTCCATGGTCATTGGGTATAAAATTTTAAAAGTCAAAACAATTTGATATTGTTGTTTACAAAAGTATTCAAGCAGGAGAGACGTAAATTGCAGCGTGTCAGCCAAACCCAACTGGCAAGGCAAGGAACCCACACACTTACACAACAGAGTATTATGACTGGACAAAAAGTGACCCAGAGTGCTTAAACCAATCAGATTCTGTCCATTATGCATAATGGATCAGCGAAAATGCAATACTGCAAGCGTCCACTGCTAGTTAAAATCACTTTTTGTTCATCGAGTCTCCGGGAGAGTTTTAAAAAAAATACTGTTTGTCACGGCGAGACGAAAACTGTGCGTCCCCTGTGACGCACTGGTCTCAGATGTGTGCGTCAATTTAAGAGTTTTGTGCGTACAAATGCGCACACCTGTGCGTAATCAGGAACACTGGACTGTTCAGAGCAGTACTTTGGTGAAAAACAAAGCTCTCTTACCTTCTTACAGTTAGAGAACACAAGGGCACAAGCCAATATCATACTGCTGTGTACTAAAGCTTTCAAAGCATGACACCATCACAATACGAGGATCACTCCAAGTAACTCACATTGCCATTTTCCTGCTCAGACTTGACTCGGATGCACTCCATCAGGTTCAGAAGCAGTTTGCAGGACATGGTCTGTATTGTCGAAGGCAGTGATTCATCATGCACATTTTTGGAAAAGAGACTGACGGCCAATGAAAGATCGTGCAGAGGGAGTGCAGAACGCACATGGTGCACCAGGTCAGCCAGTGTGCTGTATGCCAAGGGTCTGCAACGTGTGAGACAGTGTTAAGAAAAACAAAACCTGTTTCCCATTTCCATAAAATTAAATAAACTTTCACTGTAGGTAGGTCAGCATAACTTTTCCCCCCTTTTCAAAGTACTTTTACTCTGAAACTCGTACATTTTTTAATTACGTGGGACATGGTGATGATATCACTATGTAACCAAAGTGATCTCCCTTTTGTCATGTGCTAAATTGTTCCTTTACATATTGTTTTTAACCATGGCAAGAACAGTCTAGACAACACAATGAACCACAAAATCACAGAGAGTAAGACAGTCTGCCTAGGTCTTGCACAGCAATGTGGACACAAAGATCTAATAATTCACTACAGACACGGGCCAAGTATCAAACAGAAGCATAAGATAATCTTTCAAGGCACTTTGTTACAGACCTATAAGAACCAGACGAGAACTACAGAGAAAAAGATAAAAATAAAACGGTTTGACTGAAAACAGCAAACCTAATGGATGATTTGGATTACCAACCGCAAAGAATCATGAGTGGTCCATCCAGATCCAATCAAGATGTTCTCATCAAACAGCTTCTCGATATAGGGAACAAACTCTGTAAAATGAAATAAAATGTGTGGACATATGACATATCGGACAGGAAAAATGAAAAGGATCAATACAACTACAAAGCTGCTTGAAGTACCCCCCCCCCCCCCCAAGGAAAAAAACAAACAAGCAGAATAAAACAACATGCAAATTTATATGATGCAACACCTAAGCAAACTAGAGAAACCAGTTAACATACTGTTGCGAAGCTCCGTGGACAGAATGTGGCGTGCAGCGATCAGAAGTTCTTTGCGGAGGTGAGCAACCTCCTGTGGACACAAGCTCAACAATCCCAGCAGGCCTTGCACCATCTGCTGCGAGTGGCTGTTGACAGGGTTCTGAAACAACAAAACAACAAGGTACATAAAGGTACATTCAGTAACACGAAGTCACCATGATACCCGTCATCCATCTTGTGCTATTTTGTACCCCGAATTACATATATTCTGCCTCTGCATTGTCGGCAGCTTCACTGTACATGTTTTCTGTTCACTGCCAAAGACACACTGTAAGTGAATCCAACAGAAGGCAACTCACCTGGTAGATTTTTATGATGTAGGCAAGGAAAGACAGCGTTTTAATCTGAGCTGCGATGAAATCAACGAACACCTCTTTGTTGAACGCAGGATCTGTCCTGAGAATGAGGAAAAAAAAATCTCATTTACATGTCAGTGTGAACATAATTATAATAGTGACGATTCGTTCTGCTGGAGCTCTGGGTGCTTCACAATAGCAGAGTGGCATCATCATATACGTACACATTGAATACATGTCAAATTACATACACATTACATACACATTACATACACCCAGTCATGATACATCTTAACATGACATAATGATGGCGACAGAGATGGTTGAACAGTCAATTTAGTCCATATAATACAGCCGGGGGGGGGGGGGGGAAGGGATTTCAAAGCTCCTTTAAAAGAGTCCGCCGACTCAGCATGGCAAACATGGGAAGGCAGGCTGTTCCAAACGACTGGACCGTGGTACAGCAATGCTCCCTGACATACTGTTTTCAACCTGTAGAATGCGAAGGATGCAGGTGTCAACACAGGATCTGAACTGTCTGGAGGGTGTTTTAGGCTGTAGCAGAGAGGAAAGATATGAAGGACAGGAGGTACTGATGAAGTTACAGCATACAGTAGCGACTTTATATTGACTTCTTGCGCTGACGCTAGTGACAGGGAGCCAGTGTAGTTCTCTGTAACTATATACCTCCGTTTTACAAACTATACAATAGTTTTGAAATGATTTTGAAGTGTTTCAGAGGATACACACTTTCTGAGGTGAGGAAAATTTTTAGCCAAAGGTGGGAATCCATCAAAAGTGGAATATTTTAAGCCCTGGCAGACAGATCACCACTCTGAGATACTGATGCAGAAAAACCTCTATGCTAAGCTGAAGACCGGAAACTTACATGTGGTGTGGTTTGGGCTGTAGCGTGATGGTGTTCATGATGAGAGGAATGAACTCCAGCATGTCGGGCTGCACGCTGGCCTTGTACAGCTGGTACATCAGCACCACGATGATGGGCAGCTCGGCCAGAACTTTCAGTGACTGCACTCCTCGAGGAATAATGTTGTACTGCAAGCACACAGAGAGACAGAATGCACAGCTGTTGATAATAATAATAATAATAATGACGACTTATAAGGCGCCTATACATGAAATAAAACAGGCTCTAAGCGCCGTACATCATGACTACATACACCACTTTCATACACACAGACTCACAGGGAACATTCCAAGTTAAACAATATAATAATATCTCACAACAAGCAGGCTGACACGGTGTGGAAGGGCAGAGTAAATCAGTAACCAGTTTTAAAGAGGTGGGTTTTGAGGCAACGTTTGAAGCTGGCACTGGACTCTGTGTGTCTAAGTGATTTAGGAAGTTGGTTCCAAAGAGCTGCAGCCTGAAAGGAAAAGGATCTCTGACCATAAGTTTTAGTTCTTACTGAGGGGGTGCACAGAACTTGATTCACCAAGGGAAGCATTAGTACATGAAGCTGAGTACATGTTGGTCATGTTTTGTCTTTCAAGAAATTTGCAGAGCTTCACAGTGTCACTCACAAGAGTAAGCAGACTTCTTAGGCAATTTACTCCAGTGCATGGAACTGATACATTCTGGCCATAGTCTCAAGTCTGTCATTCATGACAACTGAACAGCATCATTGTGTTCCTGTATGCGCCTATCTGAGAGTAAGACATATTTTTATTTGCACAAATATGCAGAGAGTAAACAAACAAAAACACAACAAACAAAACAAAACAAAAATCATAAAAAGAGGCATATGACATCTGAACACATGGAAATATTGCTGTACTTCAGATTTCAGGTCTGAACCAAGCAGTTGTGGGTGAGTGGATGGGTGTGCATGTGTGCAAAAGTGGCTGGCGTATGTGTGTGTGTGTGTGAAAATACTTCAAAACCATTTTGCTCAGATATACAAGACACTTTTCAAAATCAATCACAAAATATGCACCGTAATGTTCTGGCCATCAGCGTTCTTCTTGTCAGTCACAACAGGCGTCAGGGTGTAAATGTCTTGCAGCCACAGCTCCACGTTGATTTCAGTCATGTCCTTGACCTTGCGCTGTGGTCGTGGCTCAAAGATCTTGGGCAAGTGTGAAGGAAGGCTGCTGTAGATGCCTTTGACAAACTGCAAGAAGTCTTGGATCTGAAAGAAACAAAACAAGAAATAGAGAATGGGGTGTCAGAGGAGAACAGTTTGGACCATGTAAGATGCAGGAACCTATTCCCCCATCCAGCTGTTAGTATTAGCGAGTCCACTCCTGTCAATCAAAAGTGTCGAGCACCCAGAATTCAACCAATCGCGTTCCGTGGCATAATGCCATATGCGCACAACCCATGGGATAGTTTGGCAAACATTTTGCCAGAAACTGCAATAGGGAAGCACATGTAGTTTTGATATGACTGAAACATGGCAAGAAAGCAGTAACGCCAATGACGTCATTTGATGAAAAAGATTATGTTAACCTCTTTCATCTTGAAATCACCCCTTTTCCCATAAGACGCCATGGACGTGCTGTGTTTTGCCAATACAATACTCGGAAGAGTAAGGGAGGGGGGGGGGGGGGGGGGGGGGGGGGGGGGGGGGGGGGGGGGGGGGGGGGGGGGGGGGGGGGGGGGGGGGGGGGGGGGGGGGGGGGGGGGGGGGGGGGGGGGGGCTCTGGCCTCCGGCTCCGGGCTTGCCGAGCAAAGCCGTCAATTGTCAATATTTAAAACGTAGAATGCAAAAATTTCTAGATCTATCTTTCTCCTAAAACATTTGCTTAGAAACCGCTAGTCTTGCTGAATTCTCACATTTACAGCGACCAAATCCAAAAGTGCACAGGCGGTAAAGAGAACCAGAAGAACAGGAAATTCCTGGGCATGGTAAGAAATGTGTTGATCACTCAAAAGAAAAATTATGTGCATACTTTCAAACTGCAAACCCACATGCACCAAGGAACTGCTGACTTACCTCTTCATTCATCTGTGGTCGGAATTGTTTGTGAAGCTCCAGGATGATGCGGATACAAACCAGCACATTTTCCTCATTGTCAGTCTGACCACAAAACCAATCAACAATAATTTCATAGACCTGTGCAAAACTAATGTACACCAAATTAAAAAACAAAAAACAACAAAGCCCCCCCCCCCCCAAAGGGGCTTTAAAAAAACAAAACAAAACAGGAAAGCCACCCCTCTCCACATCACAAAAATTTATAAACAAACAAAAAACCTGTGCTGATCAGTTCTATGTGTCCTTTTATCTTTACGTCGGTATGAGTTTGGTTTTTTTTTTAAGTTGTTTTTTCAACACACAGTATCAGTATGCAAATGTTCAAACTGTAAAAGCTACATGCTTACAAAGTTCATGACAAGTTAATGCCCCCCCAAAAAAACACAAAAAACCAGCTGTAAGATGAATGACAGCTTGTACCTTGAGCAGCCTGAACATGAGGGAGAGAACAGGCTGGATGTATTTCTTTAGGTGCTCGTTGCAGGGAATCCGATGTAAGATCTCAAGTAAGACTTTCCGCAAATGCTGCAAAAGAGAAGTAATCTTATATTCACAGCTAGGAACTTTGGCACGAAATAGCCTTTCATGTGTGTGTGAGTATGTGCGTGTATTCCCAAACATTACAATTCGCAAGGGCCCTGGCTTGCACCCTAGTTTTTATAAGTACATGTAATTCAACCTCTGTATGTGTTTGGAGTTAAATGCGAAGACAAGTAAAATACCTGCATGTTCTGTTCAGCAATGAACTGAGGCTCTCCTTCCTCAAGAATCTTGAGAAACACCCGCATTGCTTCTTGTAAAAACTGAGGGTACTGAGGGGAGTTCACCACAGTCTGCAACATAGAACGCTGTTGTTAGTATGCATTGATTACAAATAATATAAAATACATTTTTACCATCACTGTACGTCTGTAGCGTTATTCAAACATGCACTAAACTATTCCATGGATTAAACAAACTGCAAACAGCATGAGATTTGTAATTTCTTGTTTTCATTACAATGGTAAGAGTAGCTTGGTTTTCCAACAGCTGACTACTCAGTGTGCACAAGTGAGTTGTCCTACACTTACTTTATATACATGTGTAATTCAGGGTTGCACATTTTCCACAGCTTCTATAGGACAAAGTGTCCTGGAAACAGCAAAGTGATAGGACACAGTGTCCTGGCCACTTAGTGGCAATAAAAAATTTAATAGGACAAATGTCCGCTTGAGGTGGGGAAAATAGGACATTTGAAATTTTTTTAGGTCAATGTCCTGGGACCGACTTACATGTGCAACCCTGGTAATTTCTGTGTAACCAGCATGACCCTACCTCAAAGTTTTCACTCAGCTCCTGTGCAGCCTTCAGCTTTTTCTCCACAACTGTAAGAAAAATATCAATGCAATTTTAACAAAACCTACTACTGTATTACTTAGTACTACAAAGTACAAGCAGATCAAAGTCAACTCACACTGCACTTACGAGCAACAACAAAAGTACAATGTATTAAATTTAAAACAAAGGCAGCACTACCAGGTTGGGGAATTGCTGAGGGGGAAAAAACCTAGACCAAGGTGCAGAGGCAACGCCCTGCTGGGGGACTACAGGGGCAATGCCCCACTTACGCCAACAAATTTTAACATTTTAGCCTCTTCTAGCCCCCGAAAGTAAAGTACTGCCTTGGTACATGCAAGTCTTCAAAAATGAAGTTATACTGTGCCATATGGCATTACATCTGATAAGTTCACCACGTACGAAACATCCCGCACTCTCCACTCATCCTCAGAAAAGCTACTTAAGGTTCCCCCGGGTCAGCCGCAGTGAAAACATTTGGGCAACGTTCTTTCAGTTTTAAATTATATAAATTATAATGCCCCCCGCATTTGGACCTCCTTGCCATCTTCTCTGAGAAACATCCCTTCCCTCCTACAGTTTAAAGCACAACTCAAATCACATCTTTTCAAACTGGTTAAAATCTTTAAGTTTAAACTCCACCGCCTGTATTGATGTGTATGTATAAATGTGTGCATGTGAAATGTGTGTACAACACATGCGTGAGCAAAAGGCTCATTGAGTGCTTTTCTAAGCAGAACTCCACGCTCTACAAGTGTAATATATTATCATCATTACATGTATATATACACTGTATATAATAATAATAATAATACATCATATTTATAAGGCGCCCGTCTCTGAAAGGCAGACTCAGAGCGCACACACCCACACACACACCACACCACGCACACGCGCACACACACATGAACATGGACAGAGGGACCCAGTTATCTATGAAAAGGCCTGACGGAACAGGTACGTTTTGAGCTGTGATTTAAAGGCTGACAGTGTGGGGACATTACGGAGGGCAGAAGGCAGTGAGTTCCAGATTGTCGGGGCGAGGTAGCTGATACAGTTATACTGTGCAATCTTTTTTCCCCTTCCCTTTTTTTTTTTTTTTTTTTTTTTTGGGGGGGGGCTGAGAGAAAAGGAAAATTGGCTGAAAATTGCCAAATGACTGAACATTCCCCAGCCTGTGCTACACATGTATACAAGAAACTGACTTCAGAAGCAACATTACAAGGAATCTGGTGGTCAGCTCTTATCAGCTTGGCCATTTTCATCGCACAACAAAGAACACTCAACCTCATCCAGCCAGCTGAGACAAGGGCATGGGCAAGGGAGTTTCTCTTGTGTTGCATCATCACAACCTCGGTATCCAACAAGAGATCATCACACCACCACACTGACCATTTACACTCAGTATCAGTGTTATAGTTAAGATTACAGATTCACTTTGGTGTATTCAGGATTAGAATGCTGTCCTTCGCAGCTTACATTTACACTTAGCACCATGTCTCCACTATGGGTGCACCAGTTAAACAATAACAATACTTAATAGTTGATGGCTGATGAAACTTAAAAGCTAAAAGAGACGAAAGTTGATCATCCAGACTTACTGCCAGGAGTGCTGTCCCCGATGAGGGAGACATAGGATTTGAAGGTGGTCAGCTGAGCCGCAGTGTCATGCGGACTCAGCGGTGACCCCAACATCACCGTCACAGCAATGGTGAACGATGATGTTCACCCACCAACCTGGAAAGAGATCAAATGTTTTTAAAGGCTCTATGTTCGTAACGCCGCTAAGATGGAAAACTGCAGCTTTCGAAGCTCTAAGGCTGTTTGCCAAATAGAACCTTGGATGTTTCAGTTGGCCATTGTGACCGTTTTCGCGACTTTGTGGCTGCTAATAGTAGAGAAATGCGACTCTCTTTGAACCTACGGTCCATTTTTGAACACTGACTGGGAAGCAAAAACAGCTGATAAACATAGCAACCAATCAGCGCCGTCTGGCTGGTTCTCACTCTCAGTGCGCAACCAAATAATGCCGTCTGCTCAGTACCTCTAGAACAACAGCTGGCCACAGTCACTACAATGTCTCAGATGCTATACTGTGGTCCAAAGAGACTGAGTCTGATGCACAGATTCAGCGCATTTGAATATTTTGATGAAAACTTTTCCACACCCTGTTGTATGCCTGTCATGCATAAGGAGACTTTAACTTCAGCTAATGTTTTATAACTCAACTGGCTGGAACTAATGTCACTGGAAGAAGTGCTACATGAAATGGAGAAGACTTAAATATAACCGATACAAAGTGTAGCAATTTGGTGAGCAGTTTTGCATGGGAGACATGTATCCCATAATTTCAACTTTATTCACTCAATAAAAAAAAAAAAAGTCAATTCATTAGATACTGCTATTCCATCATAGGCATCTAAACGATCATGTTACTAGTGCTAAAGACTGTTTACCAGGAAAAGTACTCCTGACATTGCAAATAAAACCTGGTTAACTGTAACCAGACTGGCTGTTTTAGAAAAGCAATATCAGATTCAGAGGGAAACCAGTCGCCATTTTTGGTCAGCATGCAAGCATTCACGATTTTGATGAAACAAAGTTAAAGTTGGCAAAAAGACACTGTCAAATGTGCATTTAAATTACGACGATATACTTTTCCGTATGCCTGTTGGGTTATAAGACTGTTTTGCGTGAATGATTACCTGAAAATTAAGAAAATATCACCACTTTAGATGGACCTCGCTTTTGAGGTGTCCACTGTACCGGATGTGAACGGGAGAGAACTCGTGCTCGGCTAGAGGGTGATCCCCGATGGCTCGTGGTGACAGATTTTTGTTGTTGTTGTTGTTGTTGTACGCTACTGCCACTGTATGACTGCCACTCGGAGTTTAGCCCGTTATGTCGATGGATTGTTCTGAGGCTAAAGTCAGCATATTTATTTACAAACTGAAACACTGACCGAACGAATACATAGACTGAGTAGAAAAACTGACAAAACTGAGCAGCTCGACTGACACGGCAGGGCACCGGCCGGCGGCAACTTGACTGATTTTCACTCAGTGAGGCACCACCGATTGCGGCGGCCAAAACCGTCTGAACTGACGTACCGTGCGCTGCCCTGCCGGTGTGCGTTGTCAGTCGCGCCGGCATCATTGATGCCGCGTACATCAGAATCCCCGACGTATCGCCGGCCGGCTCACTCAACTTTATGCCCGGCACATATCATCTCTCCGGCAACTCAGTGAATCCGCGTAATATACTGACTCGGAAGCCGCTGAAGCTCACAGAACCTTGCTTTAGTTTGGCGGTTCAAACTTGAACGATCAGCGATTAACCATACTCAGTGATGCCGGCACCGATACTGACTGAGTAAGAGAAGTTGTGAAGACTTGAACTGCCAAACTGGTAACTACTGAGACTTAGAGTGATGTAGGCCCTATGCATGTGTCCGCCCGCACTGAGTCAGCCGTGATGCTGAAGCTATTCAGTATCATGTACAGAGTCAGTCAGGCTACGCGACGGTATTAGCTTCCGGGGCATCAGTGTAGTAACTCGGCTAAATATAGTAGAAAATCTTTGCCCCTTTAAAAATTTGTGTGCATAGTAAAATATGGCAATCTGGTGCTTTTTGTTGGCTTTGTAAACAAGTTTCATGCCAGGTAATAGTAAAATTAGGGAAAAATGAGGCTGGCTTGTGGACTATTTGTATTCATGCGCGGCTGGCACAGGAGCCAGCAGACGACCGTGGAATGAGGGGGTATGTGGTCGCTGCCAACATTGCCAAAAAACGGAATATTGGAATTTGTTTAAATTTCCTCTACGCATGAGTCTATGGCTGCCTGATTTTTGTGAATGTTTTGGTGAATTTTAAAGCATTTCTAGGGTTTCATCTGCAGCGTTATGTGTAAGAGGAATATATATAGCGTTTTCCTCCTGATTTGCATCTGTGTCGCGTAGCCTCAGGACTCCTGTGTCACTGAGTTGGGATCACCGGCGCCGGTTTTCACCTGAATACCGGCGTTTATTGTGACGGACGGGAACGCACATCTACACTGATACGGGTCGCCGGGCGTACGGCGGTTTGTTTGTTTGTTGTTTCAGTTTTTCAGTGGTGACTGACAGACGCCGGTCGCGGCAGTGCAGTCAGTGATATATGTCACCATTCGCCGCGGCTCAGTTCAGTGCCGGTCCTGGGCGATTTTGGTCCCCCTCAGCATCCAAAGTAGGCCCCTCTCGAACTGGTCCCCCTCTTTTCTAACCAATGTAGAGCTATGTCAGTATTTATTTTTAACTTTATTGTTATAGTGTGTGTCAACTCAGTAGAAAAACGTGACTCTGGATCTCTCTCTCTCTCTCTCTCTCTCTCTCTCGCCCCCCACACTTTCTCTCCTTCCCCCCATCTCTCAAAACACACCACACACACACATTATGCACGCACGCACGCACGCGTGCACACTCACTCACGCACGCACGCACGCAAACCACACGCGCACACACACACACACCACACCTCTTGCGTTATATGTATAATTATTTTCATTTTTGTACAGAGATGTTATTCCAAGATGATCTTGAACTGGGTCAAGGTTACAGTGTCAAATCTAAACTTTTAAAAGTGATTTAACTTCGTAAGATTTGCCGTTCTATGTAGCCTATACTTTTGTTTTTTTTATTTCTCTTTTTTTTTTTTTTGTGGGATGAGGAAACGGTCGCCACTAAAAACAAAAGTATAGGCTACATAGAACGGCAAATCTACGAAGTTAAAATCACTTTTAAAAGTTTAGATTTGTTTTTTCTTTTCTTTTATTTATTTTTTTTTGTGGGATGAGAAAACGGTCGCCACGCTTCTTGACACGTCACGTGACTCGTGTCAAACATGCCTATAATTATAAGTACACGACAATTCATTCCGTACTTGGGCCACCGAGGTTGAGATATTTGCTGCAGCCACCCTCTTGGACACGCACGTGTATGTGTTCACAAGAGAGGCTCCAGGCCGACAACCTAGGTGGCTGAAATACGGGCCCAGTTTGGCAATCGGCCCCCTTGAAAACAGACAGAGTAATTATATAATGAATCTTGGACATCACTTTGCTCCTGTTTTTTTGTGTCACTCCTTCAGACCAGAACTGTTAGTCCTTCTGCTGTTTTTGTTGTTTTCAAGGGTCATGATTTGAGACACTGGTACTCAGTCTTGACTGTCTACTTGAAGTACGCTGAAAGCCAAAGGTGGCAACTAGTTTTCATGTCATGGACACTTACTTAATTTTGAAGAAATATTTTTCTATGGCGTTGTATAGAAAATATTAGATACTTGGTCTTTGATGTTATTCTCTAAATGCTATTTCCAGTTTTAAAAAAATGACAGGAAATGTGGACAGCAAAAAAGAACCAATGCAAAAAAACAACTGAAAGAAACAAGAACACAACCAAACAAATATATCTCACACACACAAAAATAACAACAAGCACATAAATCGGGAAAAAAAAAGAAAAAAAAAATGTTCCTATGGCCCTGTGCTTTTGGGGACAATAAAGTTTTGTAACAATAAAGTTAAAAATAAATACTGACATAGCTCTACATTGGTTAGAAAAGAGGGGGACCAGTTCGAGAGGGGGCCTATTTTGGATGCGAGGGGGGACCAAAATCGCCCAGGGGGACCAGTCGAAAACGAGGCTGGATGTCTAAGGGGGGGACCATTACAGAGCAGTTTTTGCCACGAATTGGTCCCCCGGGGGACTACTTCAGAGGGGGGACCGGACCGGATGCTACACCGGTTTGGAATCAGTGCCGCCCGGCCGGCGGTTGGTGCCGAATCAATGCCGGATTGTTTCGGCGTGCCCGACTTCCGACTGAGAGCGCATCGGAGCTTTGTCTCAGTCGTGTATATCAGTGTATGCAGCGCACCACGATTCACTGACTGTTCAGTTTCAATGGCGAATTTCAGCTTCCGGCGGGTTTTCAGCGAAGTTTCAGTACTGACACTGAGCCTCGGGAGGCGGCTTCCGCCGCATAGCCGGCCTTGGATTTTTTCTTGTTTGTTTGTTTGTCAGTTCTTGATTTTTTTTATTTTTTTTTGATTGTTGTCTATGCCCGCAGCTCCTCCCCCACCCCCATCCTCTGCCGCCTAGATTCGAGTTAGACCGACCGAGACTGAATGCCACTTTCCATAAATGCCGACGACAACTGATTGCCATTCATAGGCCCCGGCGCCGGCCACAGCACCAACGCCCCCCCCCCCCTCCCTCTCTATCTCTCTCTCTGTCACCCGGGCTTGTTACACCGGCACACAATGACACACACACCGTCACACACACACACACACACACACACACACACACACACAGAGTCTTGTCGGATGAAAGGACAAGGAAATTTATTTAAAAGCTGTTTTGGCACACGCGCCCTTTCCAGTTTGCTTGTGATGAACTGAACTGAACGCAACTTATACGCTACACAGTATGCATAATGTTACTGTACGTATGTGCTCATGCAACACACTGATACAACATGCGCCAGCACATGACATGTGTTGCAAACCACACATTGCGGGGGCGGCCCACTGGCTTCTCCGTCCCCCGCCCCCCTCCTTTTTTCAGTTTGGCATATAGATAAAGGTACATATATAGATACATATAATACATACACAATGTGAAAATGGCAGTTAAAAAGAGGTTGGACTTGTCGTACATGATGACCGACATGATAATCAAGGCAATATATACACTTCATATAACTGATTGATACGGTACATGCAGATGTAAAACTTTGACGAAGCAAGATGCAAATTTGTCGGAGTGTGCTGTCACGGTGTTCAGTTCTGGCCTACCATAGGCTATATAACGTATTACGTGGGTATATGTATGTGCACTACAAATATTCAACAAGAATATCAGGTCAAGGTCTTGATTTATTTATTTATTTATGATAATGAATTGTACTTAAATAGCGCAAAATTCGCACAAAGTGACTCAATGCGCGTACTCCCGCACTCTTACCAACAAATATGCAAACACACACACACACACACACACACACACACACACACACACACACACACACACACACACACACACACACAGCAGCTGAATCAGGGGGAGGTAAGTGGGCCTGGTCGAAAGCCAGCCGGAACACTGAGATGCGTTTTCAAGTCCGACTGGTCTCGCAGGCCGGTAGGTAGTGCGTTCCAGAGTGACGGGGTAGCAAAGCTGAACGCGCGGCTGTTTGAGGTTTCGACGAGGAACTTTCCGGCAATAGATTTTCAGAAGAAGAACGAAGAGTGCGTGCTGTTTGGTGGACTGTATGAGTGGGCCAACTGAATTTGAGAGGTAGGCCGGAAGAGTCCCGGCTTCGAAAAAGCGAAATACCTGTATGCGGAATTTCACTGTTATTTATTTATTTATTTTCGCAGCCGGGTTAAAGGGGTTAATACTACCATTTTTATGATCACAGAACGTTCCGAGTTGGTCAAGTTTTTTTGTGGTATCTGTCATCACACCATTTAGAAAGTGACAGTCACTGCTGGTGCTGAGCCAACAGAAGCGTACTCGATGATGCGGCGACCACACGGAGCCCACCAGTAGTGTAACAACAGTCGTTGAGTTTGACTATTCGACCGCTCGCGCGAAGTGTAAACAAAACTGTATCTCATTAATAGCTGTGCTCATCATCAAGACACTAGTAGAGTATATCGAGCGTACAGGCGCACTCGTGAGCGAAACTGTCTCCGAGGCAAAACATGTTGGCTTAGCAAAATGGAATTAGTCCGTTTAAACTCCGTGCAGCAAATAACGTATGTTCGTCTCAGTGCTGCCCGCCGAGTCCGACTGAAAAAATAAAAGTTAGTATGAGATAACCGCAACTGTTGCACGTGTCCAGATGTTTCAGAGGATAGTTTTGCACGAACACTACTCCTTCAAGTAGTTCAGTCCAGGTACCTCTTCAGTCAGGTCACTAGTTTCATTGTCTCGAATAGTATCCGCTGAGTTTTGGGGCCTTGCAGATAATATTCAAGAGATATGCATTCAACATGCAGTGCACACGATTAAACAGTCCGCCGGAATGGCCCCCTCTTTTGTAGCCGGCAATGCCAATATTGTCGCACAAACCGCCGTGGATTATGGGCAAAACATAACACTTACCACAGTGTATGCCATCACGCCTTCAGTCTACAAATATGTCCTCAGTTTTATCTCACTGCAGCCACGCCTGTCCTCAGCTGGCAGAATTACCACTGATTTCGCCGAATCAGAAAACAGGTCCAAATTTAAATCGGTTGAAGAAACCCATAAGCTTTCACCTAGCAACAAAGAAGACGGCTGCTCATGTGTATAGATGTATCTATATTTAGTGGCTATCACATTTAGTTCGAGTTGTGTACGCTTAGGACAGATCAGCTGCCACGTACAAGGGAAGAAAGTGGCCCTTGTACTGAGGCCCTAGCAACAGTTACTAGGGGCTCCAGTAAAGATCGCGTCTGTGGAAACTGCATTCAGCGGGTCAGTTTCTCTTTGCTTTGGTTGTTGTTGTTGAAACGGTCACATTTCACGACACAGAAGTCCCGCCAGAACTTTTCGGCACCAGTCTACTGCAAGGTCCTCCATTGCGATGCGCGTTAACACCGCACCCCCCTCCCCCTCCTCCTCCTCCGCCACCACCACCACCTCCAGCCACACCCAAACTGCCACCACAAGGCACGTTGCTAGCCGCCAAAGGAGAGTGGGGCCGCCTCACGCGGGAAGAACACGTCATCACTCTCTTCAGGTATCCCCGCAGCTTCCCCGTACTGAGGCCGTACGCTAGCGGATTAACGACGGCGTTGCAGTAGCCAACGCACATGGCAGCCAGGAAGGCCTGTGAGGACACGAGTGTGATGTTGAGCTGCGCGTCGCGAGAGATGAGCAGAAAGACGACGAAGATGGGCGCCCACATGGCGAAGAACAGCACCACCAGGTAGACCAGAGTCTTCACCACCTGAAACAAGACCAACCGGGCAATGCCCTTCGTATGAAACAGGTATATGTACAGATATATATTTATATAATTATATATGTATGTCATGGTGTCGTTGATGCACTCATAACACTCGCTATCCACACACACTACACATCAAAATATACATTACGTCCATACGATATACTGCATACAGGACATGCAGAGAGGCACTCATTGCAAGCCGTTCTCTTTGACCCAGATACTAGTCCCGGCAATTTGACACTCCCCGCCACGAGAAAATTGTGATCTAAGCTTTTCGCTAGTCACCTTCCCACCTAAATGCATCTTTGGAACTGCTTCGACCGACCGCACCATTTTCCTATCTGCACAACACTAAAACATCAGGCGATCATGCTGAATGTAAAATGAAAATGAATTTAAACAGCTCTTCACCTGTATGTCTCTGGTCGTCTTCCTCCGCCTCAGGTCTAGCGTCCCGCCGCTTATTGCTGTCGCGGTAGCGCAGCTGGAGAAGACGGGGCTGGTTGGTGAGGGTGGTGGTATTGAACTGTTGCTGTTGTTGTTGTGGTTGTTGGCGGTGGTCCACACGTGTTTAGCGTTGAGTGCGGAAGACGTGGAGAAGCGACGTTGCCGTTGTTGTGCCATGGCCTTGCGGACCTAGTCAGAAAAGGAAACAGGAGATGGTACAGTGACTGTAGAATGGATGAACTGAGGTAGCGACCCTCCTTGATTGAAAATCCCCGAGCCGGTTAAAGAAGGAGAGGGTCGCCCAGGGCAGGATGAAGGCTGCATGGGCGAATGGTCAACACTGACTTTGACAATGGCGGGATATGATATTATTTCAAAATTAACGTTCGAGTCCTACTCACTTTGTGTACTTTGACGAAGATGCAGGTGTGACTGATGATAAGAACGACAACCGGGACGAGGAAGCCAAGCCCGCAGACGAGGGAGGTGAAGAGAACAGCCACGCTGACCCCCGACGTTCTGGGCCAGCCGAGGGTACAGATGGACACAGTATCCCGACCCAAAGGGCAGTCCTGCACACAGTGGCGAATACGTGGAATATCAATACATGACGATGATGATGATGATGATGGCGACGATGGTGGTGACGATGTAAGGCTCCACACTACGGGGTGCTCAGCCGGGGCGCTTGGTTAAACGTATTCACGCGCAGATCGCCGTCAAACAGTAATAGCATTGCAACAGAGCGGCACAACAGAGAGAGAGAGAGAGAGAGAGAGAGAGAGAGCTTAGCCGGGAGAGAGGTTAAGGAGAGAATTTGAAAGAATGACTGGTGAGGGGGGAACCTCCACCATATTTCAAGTTTTCTATATGTCAAACGAACTGGTAACAACTCGATGAGATAGTGGGTAGTCTCGACTCACACGAGATTCTAAAAACCGCAATCCATGTCAGTCGCAACATACACAATGTACCCTACCACCAGTACTATGAGCCGGTGATCATTTCACCCGTATAACGACTTTTCCTCTCCTTCACAATGTAATTCGCTTTGATACCAAGTACATACCTTGACAACGAAGTAGAGCAAGAGTGGTGCGAACGCCGCCAGAGCCAAAAGCCAGACAATGGAGATGAGAACGAGAGCCAGCGAGGGCGTGATGCGGTGCTTGGTGTTACGAACGATGCATGTGTAGCGGTCTATGCTGATTAAGGTCAGGGTCCAGATGGTCACGAATCCACACACGAAACTGTGGCGGGGAAAAAAAAGACATCTGCGTGTTGGTTGTTGTGTTGAAATTAAGGTAATCATGAAATCAGAAAAAAAAACCCTCTCTATACCAATGGGAACACTCTTACAATAAGGGTGGGTGGGTGTTTGGGGGTTTAATGCCCTTTTCCACCACATACTCTTACAATAAGGGTGGGTGGGTGTTTGGGGGTTTAATGCCCTTTTCCACCACATACTCTTACAATAAGGGTGGGTGGGTGTTTGGGGGTTTAATGCCCTTTTCCACCACATACTCTTACAATAAGGGTGGGTGGGTGTTTGGGGGTTTAATGCCCTTTTCCACCACATACTCTTACAATAAGGGTGGGTGGGTGTTTGGGGGTTTAATGCCCTTTTCCACCACATACTCTTACAATAAGGGTGGGTGGGTGTTTGGGGGTTTAATGCCCTTTTCCACCACATACTCTTACAATAAGGGTGGGTGGGTGTTTGGGGGTTTAATGCCCTTTTCCACCACATACTCTTACAATAAGGGTGGGTGGGTGTTTGGGGGTTTAATGCCCTTTTCCACCACATACTCTTACAATAAGGGTGGGTGGGTGTTTGGGGGTTTAATGCCCTTTTCCACCACATACTTTTACAATAAGGGTGGGTGGGTGTTTGGGGGTTTAATGCCCTTTTCCACCACATACTCTTACAATAAGGGTGGGTGGGTGTTTGGGGGTTTAATGCCCTTTTCCACCACATACTCTTACAATAAGGGTGGGTGGGTGTTTGGGGGTTTAATGCCCTTTTCCACCACATACTCTTACAATAAGGGTGGGTGGGTGTTTGGGGGTTTAATGCCCTTTTCCACCACATACTCTTACAATAAGGGTGGGTGGGTGTTTGGGGGTTTAATGCCCTTTTCCACCACATACTCTTACAATAAGGGTGGGTGGGTGTTTGGGGGTTTAATGCCCTTTTCCACCACATACTTTTACAATAATTAAACGACGGGACATGGACCACACCATGTTTATCATGTCAGCACGATGGACTCATAGTGGATCTGACGATTTTGTTCTGCGACTGAGAGGACAGTGAAACTATACTACAGTTCATTTTGCATCGCGGGTTTTGCAGTTGTTTAAAGGCAAACGCTAGGGTAAACATTGACGGCACTTAAAAGCTTGAAATGGAAAGCTAGCCGTACCCACCTCAGATACACAATGGTTTTGCAGGCAAAACTGCCCAAAGTCCACTGTCCCATGACGCGACCAACGGCCACGAAAGGGCAACCGAGCGTGAAGCAGACGTCAGCCAACGTCAGATTGCACACAAAGTAGTTAGTCACGGTTCGCAGGCGCCGGTTGCTGGACAGAGTGTAGAAGACGAGCACGTTGGCCACGGAAGACAGAAGGAAGAACAGAACGAGTGCAGCGGCCTCCAGTGAACTAACCAGGCGAAAGGACGGGCCCCTGTTGAACTGAACGAAGAACGTAAAGTAGCTACGGTTGCCCCATCCCAGCTCCGCGTCCACGCAGTACAGGTAGGAGAAGTTGACCAGTGTCATGCTGTCATCCATTGCGACGGAGTACCTTCTGCTGACGAACGTCTTCACGTTGGAAGCTGCTTCAGATTCATGAGCCAGAAGAACCGTTTCAGTGCAGTGGTTTGACTGTAAACACCAGGATCGATTGTCTCTTCACTACTATAACCCCTCAACGCTCACAGATTCCAACGATGTTCAGTGTCTCTATTGTTTGGGGTTCTGAGATAATCCTTCTGATGAACATGAGAACGCACCCTTGCGCTGAAGCACTATGGTATCTTGGATACAGAAGAAGACTGAACATGTACCAAGGAGCAGAATCCTGTTAGTCTGTACAGTATGTCCATTCCAAGCGTTCACAGTCTATTTCGCACCTCACCCGTCCATATTTTGCCCTGAAAGCACCTGAGTTCGTCAGTTGTAAACTTGGTGCATTTACATGACATGCTCCATGGAATATTGACCGGAAGACAAAGGATATAAAACGCAACGATGACAAAGACTGAACGGTTGTCCTGGTAAGACTACACCCTGATAAACGCGATACGTTGATTATCATAACAAACCTAACTGTTCCACTCACAACTGATTGTCGGAATGAAGCATTGCATACCGTTCGGTACGAAACTAAAGAGAATGAAATTCCTGCCGCTCCGTCTAATGTCTACTCCCTTGGGGAAGCAGCAGGGCCGGGGAAAAAAAAACAAAACAAAAAAAACAAAAAACAACCAAGTTCACACACTGCACTTTCAAAAAAAAAAACCTGAACGGACTTGAACAACTGAAGCACAAAACTCCGTACATCTCAGAGCGCACGCCAAACTACAGAAGCACAAAACTCCGTACATCTCAGACCGCACGCCAAACTACAGAAGCACAAAACTCCGTACATCTCAGAGCGCACGCCAAACTACTGCGCGTTCCTCTCGCTCCACTCGTTCACAGGCTTGAACTAAGTAAGTCAGTCCTGGCGACGATGCGACGATGGACCCGGCAAACATTCAGTTCGTCAAGTACATGATCATCGCGACTCGTCTTCATCCGTGTTACATTTCGGTTATCGCTGTATGTGCAGACACGACCAGTGAGAGCGGCCACGGTAGCAGCCACTTGGTCACAATTGGTCTCTTGTGGCAGGAGTGTCTTTCAAGTGTCGTGTAACAGCTTGTCGCGTGGCTCATTATGTATAACGCGTCGTCTCAGGCAGTTTCTCATGCCAGTCACAAACAGCGCAAATGTGGACGTAAAAAAAAAAATGCTGATAATTATGGTTTTTTTCATGTTGGTGTTGGATATGCAGCACTGCGCACTGATCGAAATCAGCGTGAGAGAAAAACGCAGATATATATGTAATTGGGCAGTGGGTGTGCCTCTGACGTAAACCACACAGGAAGTAAAGCTTTTTGAAGTCCGTGAGGAAAAAAAGATGAATGGTATACGTGTTAGTTCAGCTTACAAATTCTCTTTATTCCTGCTGTGAAGCTGAAATCGTTCACCATCCTCTTCCCTTCTCGACACATCCTATTGAATCCGCTGCATACTACCCCCCCCCCCCCCCCCACACACACACACCGCCCCCTTTTTGTTTTTACTGTATGCACGATGTTTAGAACGATTGTTGTAGTGGCCTATGTCTATATTATCCCACCACTGGAACTGAATTCGGGCTACCCCCCCTCCCCCCCTGTGGGTAGTCAGTGCGTCGCTGTTAGTACAACGACACCCTTTATCATAAAAAGATTGTTTTGCTATCGCATGCACGCTGTTTATGATGATGACTGTGAACGTGTGACTTGAAGTTGGAGAGGTGTCAAGTGAAGGACTGCATCCGCGTATGTATTTGCACTTCCGACACTCTCACTCTTAGTGCTACTTACTTCTCTGCTCAGTGCATTGCCGCCTGCATACACCTTGACATTGAGCCACTCAGTGCCCACTCCACAGCCGGCTGTGAACTCTTATCAGCCCTGACACATGCTTCTGGAAACCCCGCAAACAGCGTATGGTCATCGGACGTGTTGGGAACGTGCTGACGTTATGATGTTCGCCACACGATGTTTGACTTAGTTTGGGGTACCAGTCGTGAAATCGACAACTGTAGCTTTATCTGCCTTGTCTTCTGTCAGTACATCAGTGTGACACAGGATTATGTCTGTTTATGCCTGATTAACCAACGTTATGTTAAAAACATCAGCAGCAACAACAAACCAAACACGCTAATAACACTAAAGACGAAAGACTGTGCTAAAGTGATGTTACCACTAAAACACACAGACACACACACACACACACACACACACAGACACACACACACACACACAGACACACACACACACACACACACAGACACACACACACACACACAGAGACACACACACACACACACACACACACACACACACACACACACACACACACACGAGATAAAATATTTGGCCTCCTCCCATGTCAGGCCGGAGTTTCGCAGCTCGCAGTGCAAGCTCCTCCTCCAGGTCTGCTTGGGGCGCCCTCCTTTTTGGGGAGTTTGACCTGACTGAATGGGTGTAACATCGGTTCACCTTTTACACCACTTTACGGGTCACGTCAGAGGGAAACTGTCGTAGCAAAACATCACAATGCGTAAGACTAAGTGCATGCCACTTTCTCATTCATGACTCACTTCCAGAGGTTCAAAGACAGGGCACTGGAGTGCAGCAGGAACTGTAGACCTGAGGGCGACCGGCGTTGACCCGAGAACGGCACGTGCTGCACGAGGAAGAAGGCCATCATGGGAGGACCGAACTTTCTTTCTCTTCAAAGCCTTTCCACCGTAATCGTAGTTCCGGCTTGCTGGACGCTCCCACGTAGTAGATCATCAGAGCACGGAGGATAGCCAAGATGGCGGCGAGTGTGCACAGTGCTAGCTCGATTAGAAAGTTTTGACGATTGCTCTCAAGGGGCATGTTTGGAACGTCGTCCATCAACAGTCTACAGTTCATCCCGGAAAATCACGTGTTCTCTGGCGGTGCACAACACGGGGTAGAGACAGCACGCAGGTTTGATATTTTGGGCTGAAGTATAAACTGTAAACAGAAAGCAACTGCTGCCACAACTCTTTGCCGGCTCCAGTGGTATTCTTCCTCTCTGGTAATGGGTGGAATCCACGGAGGGCTCGGAAGCTGGGGCAATTTTTATTTTATGCATGATGATGGAGATGAGGATGATGGTAAGATGATGCTATGGAGGTCCGTGTGGTTTGGGACTGCGGGACAGGGCAGCATTCCACGCTTCCTGTTGTACATATCCCGGCATTAATCACGCCCGGGAACTACGGCATCTGCGGTGCCGGCCGTGTAATCATCCACATCAAAAGACGTGTCATACCAAGGGAAGCACCCCCAAAGTCGCACCCGTGAAGTGGGTGAATCTCGGCTGTGTGGCAACAGCCTCACCACTGGGCCCATAGCACACCCGCTCTGGGTAGAAGCCGACTTAGGTAGGAAAAATCCCGCTTGCCTCGGCTGGGACTTAAACCCGGGTCTCCCGGTCCATGGTCCGAAGTGCTAACCACTACACTACGGGGGCCGGTAACAGAAAGCAACTCGTGCAAACACGTCACTAAAACGTAAAGACGTGTGCATGCTCATATTATAATACATTTCGTACCGCGCATGAGTATCCCACGTTTTTGACTCCTTGTTTGTTTTGGCAATGTATGCAAATTAATAATAATAATAATAATAATAATAAAATATTTATATAGCGTCTAACCTTATCTAAGCTCTAGGCGCTTTACATAAAATACGTATTTATTCATATAAGACATAAGAAAACAGATAAAATAAACACAAGACAGGTAAAACTGACAAAACAGATAAAAACTCATAAAACTCATATCCACACACACACACACACGCGCGCGCGCGCGCGCGCGCGCGCACGCACGCGCGCACGCACGCACGCACGCACGCACGCACGCACGCACGCACGCACCTGTTCCCTGCGCACACACGCACTCACACCAGCAGAACATGGCCCAGCTATCAGGCAAGATTGACGGTTTGTTAACGACTCTTACTGCAGTAAACACGAGTATAACCAAAATGCAGCCACCACCCCTACCCCCCCCCCCCCCTTAAGCCAAATTTAAATTCATGCAGACGTGACTGGATTAATTATGATTTTTGTGTGTAGCCACTGGTGCACAAGCCCAAACTTACTTGGTAGGAATCAGCCCAGTTAAACGTACGACTTTACCTGAGAGCAATCCTTGTAGCAGTTCGTGTCCACAACCTGAGTTATACATCACGACTGAGTCAAATGAATTAGACTATCGTTGTTAGCACCGGAAAAACTCCGCGCATTTTTGACTGACGCCCGTTTAGAGTCAGTGGAGCCGTGATGTCCTGCGCGGTACTACAAGCACATTACGGTTATCGTTATGAAGGCTCCTTGTTCTGGTACGGTTTAAACCCAGAGAAAGACATTTTGTCCAGGCTGTTGGAGACTGAAGGGTCAGCTGTGTCAGAACACAGTGACTTTGATGCTCCGCCTGACAATGGCCCAAGCACTTGCTGGACTGGGGAGGTGGGGGGGGGGGGGAGACTGTCTTCCTGGTCAGACCGGACATTAAATCGTCAGCATCGTTGACCTTTAACTGGCATGTCTTTGTGCGTCTGGCCCCGGCTCCGGTCAGTCTCGTGTCGAGATGAAGTGGTCTGTTGCATGAACTGTGGACCATGCACAGAAAATGAGCGCGCGAAGATGGTCAGACTTTAAGTACAGCGGATACTGATTTATTCAAGACATCTGACCCGATTTCATTAATTCAGTAACGCGTTCAAAGAACTGGAAACGATTTCGGTCGATGGTCTGGCACGACTTAAAGCCTCAATACGTACGACAGGGATACATTAGTGCGTGGAAAACTTTTCATCGAATGTACTTAATCTGTGCATCAGAATCAGTCACTGGGGTCAAAATATAACGTGTGAAACTATTGTGGCGACTCTGGCCGGCATAATTATATATGTTGTCCTAGAAGTGTTCCGCGTACTGAGCAGACGACGTTATTTGGTTGAGGACTTGAGGACCAGCTAGATGCTACCAGGTGCTGATGTCGTATCCATTCTGTATTGGTGTGAGCCTGCACTAATACGTTTCTTAACGTTTTTCTTTGTACCATCAATTTAATGTTATTCCGTTTGAATTTGGAGAGAGAGAGAGAGAGAGAGAGAGAGAGAGAGAGAGAGAAAGAGAGAGAGAGAGAGAGAGCAGCGAGAGAGAGAGAGAGAGAGAGAGAGAGAGAGATATTGTGTAGTAGTATGTAGCAAGGACAAGATAGAAGAAAGGACACTGTACCTAATCTTTCATCAGTCAAAATAAAGTGTCATTGTCATTATTTTTGAAAGATTTGAAGTCCCAGTCTGTTTAGGAATCAGTGGACCGAAGGCTCAAAGAATGTCGTATTCCTCTAACAGTAGAAGCCACAAAGCCACGACAACTGTCGCGGTGGCCAAGTGAAGCATCCAAGGTTGTATCTGGCAAACAACCTCAGAGCTTCGAAAGCGGCAGTGTTCCATCTCAGCGGTGTTACGAACATAGAGGTTTGAACAAGATTATAGGTATGCTTATGGGCCCGTATGTAAAACTCGAGGTTAATTTAACCCACGGCTACGGGCCTAACCTAGACTAGGACAAAAGAAACTCAAAAGCAAAATTAAATTTAAAAAAAAGGAAGCGAAGAAAGAAAGACAAAAATCCTTCTATAACGGCTCAGGCACCTTCCTGGAATGGGCCAGCTTCCTGATTTAAAAAAAAGAAAAAAAAAGAAAAGAAAATTTAACTCTAGACCTAGTTTAGTTCGAGGTTAGACTCTGACCCGGGGCTAAACTCCCTAACCCCGACTTTTACATGCGGGCCCAGGACTGTATTGGCAAGTTAGTCAGTCAGTCAGTACGTAGCGGTCTTTCACAAACACCACGCTTCTGCCTCTTCAACTTCTTTGGTAAAGTCAATGTGACTTTTCACCAGCATTTGTATTTATGGCTGGTGCACCTGACAAAAAACACGGCACTGTGGCTCAGTCTGTGCCCGTCAGAAGTGCCTCTGATTTCAGTTTTTCGTGGTCTGAATTTCCTGATACAGCTGAATTATTTTTTTTGTTTGTTTCACATACGCACACTCACACCCACACCTAAACATACTGACAAGAACATTTAGATTGCAGTTGGGTTGCAACTGATTAGTTCCTATTAGCATAATGAACTAGCGAAGCCGCGCTGCGTCATCGTTTGTGTCCGTTTCAATCAATGACCATTAACCAACAAGTATCGGCAGAGGAAAAGATTTAGTGGTATAGGTCCAACAGTGAGGATTTGACCAACCTCCGGTTCTCAGCCATGTTTTACATGTAGCGTGATGCAGAATATGACGCCAATCTTATGGCCACTTTCACACGTCCCTCACACTTCAATATGCGGGATGCTCTGTAGAGGGAAAACCCACCGAATCACCTTCCGAGTCTGTTAGATGGACTCCAAAGATATTTGTAATGACTATCAGTATGGCCAGATGAAGTGTATCACTTGTCTGCATGAGTAACTTTATGTCTTTCGTTATCGTTTCTTTCTATGCTGGTGTTAATTGTTTTTCTCTCATCAAAAGTTCTAGTATTTTTAACCTGTTTTGGCGCTTAGAGTAATATATCATATATAAATATGCGCTTTTCAAGTAAAATTATTACTAGTAGTAGTATTAGTATTATTATTATCATAATATCTGACCGTCGACGATAAAGCAACGGCTCAAAATCGTGTGTCCCACTGCTTGTATTAATCCGAGGTGCATTTTCAAGCGCTGCTTAGCAAAAACACACACACACAAACAAACAAACATTACACCCCCCAAAACAACAACAACAACAACAACAACAAACAAACAACCCCCCCAAAAAAAACAAACAAACAAACAAACCACAACAACACAAGTATCTGTAAACTTTGCCGTTTATTTAAAATTGTAATTTAACTAAGCTATCGCTTTCTACACATGGTCACAGACAATCGTTTCAAGGCAATGCGCCAACAGATTCTACAAAGTCACATGCATGCACATATACAACCAGAAGTATGAGCGGAAACAGGGCATACACATCGTATCAGAAGTCCCCATATATGTTTGAGGTCATACGTTATCTGGATGACGATAGCTCAGATTTGAGGCGGTGGTGTATCTTCAGTTCAGCAGTATATTCACACATACAAAGCTCGGTATAAAATAGAACTTGCCACTAAACTAAACTGACAAAAAAAAAGAAAAGAAAAAAAAAGAACAAGGGGAAAAACCCCAATGCGAAACACAAGTAGGATAAAACTGTACAGATAAATGCTTTACAGACATTAAAAGTAAGTAGGTTTACTGGTGAGATTGAGAGCACCACTTTTTAAACGACTGGACGGATAATATTTGTGATTCGCTCGCGCTGAAAAATTTCCAGCTGATATATGTGTTTGCGGATCGTAGGAGATCAGATCTGGCATGGTTAAAGCCTTTTCTACCGTCAACTGGCAAAACAGCCTCAAAAACGCTATGGATTTGAGAAGCATTTAGGCTCTTTTACAATTTGACGGTAGTTGTGTATCGAATCGAATGTTCCCTTGTTCCGTCGGCAAGGAACGTCTATAGGCCCCGTTTACATTACAGAGCCTTACAGAGCGCTCTGAGGGCGCCCCTAAAGCGCACCGTACTGAGAGCGCTCCACGGCGTTTACATTACACAATAGTGGAAGGGAAGTTGATATGTCACGTGAGAGTCTCGAGGAATGTGACATATTCAGGATGGCAGCGCCCAGAAAGCACGTGTTTTTGTATGCTCGGCAGAAACAAAAAAAAAAAAAAAAAAAAAAAAGGATCTTTCGCCATTTGCAAAAACGGCCTGTTGCTACGGTGACGAAAGCGCCCTAAGCTAGAGCGCCCTCAGACTACCCACTGTAGGTAGCCTGAGAGCGGTGCGCTTTCAGAGCGGTTTGTCCAAGTGTAAACGCGACAGGGCGCTCTCAGAGCGCTCTCAGAGCGCTCTCAGGGCGGTATTTTAAGCTAATGTAAACGGGGCCACATTTACAGCTTGTAAGTCTCGTTAGGAGACAAACTCCAAAGTCAAACTGTATCATCCTGATATTTGTGCACCCACGCTGACATGATAAGCACCATGGACAGCAAGCGACATATTATTACAGGTATATGGGTTATCTGACAGTACTTACCACGCACTAGTCGATAGTGACTTAGTGATCGAGCGCTGGAGACAGCTCGAGCGGAATCTGTATAATTATATTGCAGGTGATCTGTTAAAATAATCTTCTGCTTCCCTCTACATGAAACTGAAGGGATTTCTTTGTTTAACGAAGAACACGTTCCGTCTCCAGTCAGTTACATTTACAGGACTCTCATTGTATGTCCTGTCTCTCTGATGTTCTCTTTGGCAACAAAAACGACTTTAAAGCAGGCTATTTGCAAGTGTTCAAAGGTTTTCAGTAGTAATATGTTTCAATGCATATATCATACCCAAGATAAAATTAGTGTCCCTGCTGGCTCATGGGTAGTATGCATAGATATTCGCCATTTCTCACGGTCCAGGAGCTAACCATTCCAGTTTCTTCAAACATCCACCGTACGACAGTTGTCCACATTATGGTCAATTTTTACTGTCCATACATAAACAGCTGTCAGTTGAAACGTCTATAGTCCAGCAAGCTCTCTAGACGACAGTTGGTGAACTTGGCGAAATACCCGGAGTACCACAGGTCACAGCGGGCCACGTTGTTGTCGTAGTCAAGTTCGGCCACCAGCAGGCTAGGGTTCACCTCGATCTGCACGACAAAATACAGGACATCAAAACTGTGGTGTGTATCATACGATAACACAGAGACAGGGTGGCATTTGAAAATTCAGCAATTTAAAATGTTAGAATTTGAAGGTTATAACATTTATTTTATTTTATCTATTAAAAAAAACCCCACAATTTTTTTTATTCAAATCTTGCATTAGTATATGAAATTAAAAATGCCACTCTGTCCCGGGATTTAGGACAAGTACTGGCCAAAAAAAAAAAGTATTTTCCAAAGAAACTGAGGTCTGCTATGGCGGTGCGATGGAAATAAAGATGCACGGAAGCCACGACAGGCTAAGTGAGTGGCGCGACTCTGTCGAGACGCACTTCCCCTGGCGG
>JACVVK020000309.1:612500-622500 GCA_018292915.2 Batillaria attramentaria | reverse complement strand
TCACGAAGCCTGACTGATTCAGAAGGTGATATATGTAAGTATACAAGTACAGGTAAACCCTGCTTTGCACACGACGTCCTACCCCATCCGCTTCCACGTCTTTCTCAGTCCGACAAACAATTAGACAAACATTAAAAAAAAAAAAAAAAATGTCTGTGCCAGTGATCCAGTGATCACTCTTTCCATACAGGCACAGTTCATTTCCCTTGCAGTGTCCATTTACATATTTGTATCGTTCTCTTTGAGTGAAACAAAACGACAAGACCAAAGAAAGAAAAGAAGCAAAGAAACAATTATAAACAACAATAAAGCCAGCCAACGAACACACACACACACACACACACACACACACACACACACACACACACAGTGACACACACACACACACACACACACACACACACACACACACACACACACACACACACACACACACACACACACGCAAGATTTTTTTTCCCCTAAATAAAGACTGATGTGACCAATAATTATCTGATGACAAAATATCTTGCTTGTGACGTACATATGACAGGAATGCCACTGCCACTGTCCCTTGGCCACGTAAGGCCGGAAGTCCGCAACACCCCGGTTATGGACGACAGTGGAAAAACGAAGCAGTCGTCGGTTTGCGTTACGCCAAGCTGTCAGACATGAGACCAAGGTAAAACGAATCAACAGTCATGTCACTGATGCCATTTCTGCTGTTCATTGTAATCCTAAAAACTGATAAGCCTCCTGTATCTAAAGAAAGTCCGAAATGAGCCTCTCATTGAAGTCACAAGAAGACTCCAAAATAAAAACTGAAACTGACAATTTGTACTCAAGACAGACATACGACTGCAACTCGAGATACACGAATTAAAACTTCATGTTTTAAATTTATTTTTATTCATGTTCTAAATTTATTTTTCTTTTGTTTATTTATTTTTCTTTTGTTTATTTTATTTATTTTTCTTTTGTTCTTTCATTTTCATTTTGTTTATTTAATTTCATTTTGTTTATTTATTTAAAAAAAATTTAAATGTATTTTTTAAATGTATTAAAACAATTGTTTATTTATTTATTATTTGTATTTGTTTTGTTTTCTTTTCTTTTTCTTTTGTGGGATCAGTTCGTTTTTGAATTTACCGTCTAATACTTAAACCAAAGACATTACATTACGGTAATGTCTTTACTTAAGTTATTTATTACGAGCGATAGATAAGGATCCAGAGACGGACATACATAGATCCGCCGGTCTCTCTGCCATATCCGTCTTTGAGTGAACAGTATGTACAAGTAATGTTGCAGAAATTATCATGTACATTTCTGCGTACTGCAATTTCGTCCTGAGACACGTACCTCTGCTGCTGTTTCGGATGACGTAAGCAGACGAGGAGAGGCAGTTTTCTTCCAGCGCGCACTGTAGGTAATACAGCGGCCGGTCCTGCAGTCGCACGGAGTCTTCCAGGGCTCGTGTGTCGGGAATCAGGTCAGGCAGATCTGCAAGACAGACCCGTTTTATCAGTCAGTTTTGACACGTGTAGGGGTCGGATCAGTCAAACTGATTCGCATAACAGATGACATGATGCAGAGACATACATAATAACATTTGTGTACGTCTCTGCGTAATTTTATTTTCGCTGGAACATAATTATGTCATCGTGCAGTCATGATACTGAGAAGTGTGCTTTAGTGTTGTTCATTTACTATCACAATCGCCGGCCGTCCGCCTCACTTGGTGCATGAATTTTTTTTCGCTTTTCGCTCTTTTTTGAACTGGATCAACCTGTCTGTGTTTTTCAAACTCAGTATTTTTTCCAGGTTACTGGCGGCCCGGTCAGTTTCGCGTCAAGGCGACCTGACGGTGCTCTGCCAAGGGAGACAACCGGAGCAGGCGACGGTCTGAGTAATATGGTTGTCTCTCTTCGACGTGTCGCGTGCACCTATAAACCGGTTTCCTGGATCGAATGTTGCGAATATGACAAAAGCATGCCTAGAAATAGACCTCCAATGAAAAACACTGGTGAATTTAGTGATTTGGAAGTAAAACGAAGAAGTATGCTACTCGCAAATTGACTTGACTTGATATGTTTACAAAGCTCCCATCTATGTTCAAGACCTTGTGGCCTAATGGATAAGGCGTCGGCCTCCGGAGCCGAAGATTGTGGGTTCGAGTCCCATCAAGGTCGAACTTTCTTTTTTTTCCTTCCCTGCACATATATCAACTTTACCTGTTTACTTTCCTCCAAGAATGATTTCTAGGTATTACACGCTCCTTTCCCTTTGAAAAAAAAATCTAGTGTAATTGTTTTTTCCTCCTGAACATACAATCTGTGTGGTATGGCTACTCTACAACTGTCACTCTCTGATTTTACTGTTTGGATGTGTGAATGTTGGTGGCTAAGAATTTCCTACTGAGCTGTTATTAACCTGTTTTGAATCTGAAATTGGTACACGTAGCGCTGTACTTACATGTTGAGCAGACAACACCAGCAACTAGAGTATCTTTAGGACACGGGTGTTCCTCCGATATTTTGGTGAATTGACAGTCAGACAGTGACTGTTCTCGACCCGTACAGTTGAATGAGTAATATTTCTTCTCGATCTCATGGCCACCAAAATAATTTGTCTGCAAAACAAATAAAATTAGTTTAAAATTAATTTTGGATTTTAAGTTTGTTGTTGTTGTTGTTGTTAGTTTTCTCTCCCTCAAACAACAAACAAACCAAACGCCTCGAAAGCAACAGCGCCCGACCTCCATCGCCCCCCCCCCCCCCCCAAAAAAAAAAGAAGAAAAAAGAGAGAAAAGAATAACAACCTCTAAACGTCCATCCTCCAACCCACGGAGGACCTCCCCCCCCCCAAACAAACAAACAAACAAAAAAACCAACCAAAAACAACAATTAAACAAACAAAAAACCAAACAAACAAACAATAAAACAAAACAAAACAAAACAAAAAACTCCCCACAAAACCTAACACAAACAAACAAAAACAAAACCCTAAAACAACAACACCACCAAAACAACCAACCAGACAAACAACAAATAACAAACCAACAAAATCAAAACCCAACATCCAGCAACAACAACATGATAGTCACAATACTACATGAGTACAGAAGCATAAGAAAAAGAAAAAAGAAATAATCAGAAGACAATCATACAGACATACGATGGACACCTAATCACACACACACACACACACACACACACACACACACACACACACACACACACACACACACACACACACACACATACACACACACACACACACACACACACACACACACACACACATACACACACACACACACACACACACACACACACACACACACACACACACACACACACACACACACACACACACACACACACACACACACACACACACACACACATACACACACACACACACACACATACACACACACACACACACACACACACACACACACACACACACACACACACACACACACACACACACACACACACACACACCGGCAGAGCAAGAAGTGAGTGGCAGGGTGTACGACTGACCTTGAGAGGTTGCTTAGCGTAGTTGAAGCCCATCTCCCGACACACGACCATCGTCTCTCGCATGTCCCACGAGTGTCCACAGATAGTGCCCCACGAGTCACCGTCCTTCCCCTTCTCCCGCACCTCTAGCCTGCCTTCTGTCCGGTACCGGCCTCCCGTCACGCGCAGTTCCAGCGGCTGGTGACAGAAACAGAGCCGGCATCCATTCGTCTAAAATCTCGTACAGATATAACAACCTTGTCAATCGGAATAAAGACCAACCGCCATATACTATAAGCACAGCAGCCAGCATTCTGATCGCCATGAACAAGCAGCACTGTCTGTTATTTTGTAACCGAAACTTTGGGAGTCTTTTTTATTTTTATTATTTTTTTTTTGCCTGTTGTCCTCTCAGCGTATTTTGAATCCCGGCTGGGGCCAAATATTTGTGCTGGCCTTTTTCTCGTTGCCCCCCCCTCCACGCCCCCCTCCCCCACATTACGTGGCGGATAAACTCATAAAACACCCACCCATCCACCCTCAGCGTATGTTGGGCTTATTTTTCTTTTCTTTCATTTTTTTGTTTTTTGTTTTTTGTTTACGCTTTACTCGCTGGCAGTCTCTCCCCCCCCCCCCCCAAAAAAAAAAAAAAAGCTGAGGAAAGAGAGCGAGCGAGAGAGAGAGAGAGAGAGAGAGAGAGAGAGAGAGAGACGCTAAAAGTGTAAGCAGAAACTCACGGGATTAGCTGGAGAATCAGCTTGCAGTAGAAGGGCGTCCTTGGCTTCAAGTTTCTCTTTAGCTTTCAGTTTGACATCTGCAAGGGCTTTAAATTTGCTCAAATCCAGAGCCTTCCCTGTCGTGGATTCTTGAGTAGATGGAGTCGTCGTTGCTGCTGTGGTGCTCGGTGGTGGCACAGTTTGCGTCGTCTCTTTTACAGTCGTCGTTGTTACTGTGGAAGTTGCAGCAGTAGCACTCGTCGTCGGCACTGACGTAGTTGAAGTTGTTGTTGGTGTGGTTGTTGTTGTTGTAGGGGTTGTAGTGGTAGAGGTAGTTTGTGGTGTTGTAGTCGTTGTGGTGCTTGTAGTCGTCGTTGTGGTGCTCGTAGTTGTAGGTGTGGTTGTGGTTGTTGGTGTTGTTGTAGTTGTAGTTGATGGCGTTGTCGTTGTAGTAGGAGTTGTAGTAGTTGTTGGTGTTGGTGGCGTTGTTGTTGTTGTCGACGATGGCGCTGTTATCCGCTCGGTGGTTCCTTTTGTCGAAGTTTTTAGTGTAGTTCTTGTTGTTGCTCTCGGTTTTGCGGCCCGCCTGGTTGCTAAAATTGATTGTAGCGTTGGTTCTATTGTCACGGTTTTCGGTACAGCACCTGTTACAGGTGGTACAAATCCACGTGTGTTTGTTGCTCTAGCCGTTGGCTTATATTTCGGAATTTTCCTTGCAGTTGCGGAATCCTTTCTGCTGACTCTTTCACGCATGGCCATGGGCCTGGGTATGTCCATTTTCGTCGGCTCTTCGGCCTTTTCGCGCATCGCCATCGGCTTAGGTAAAGTAACTTTAGTGTTAACAGGCTTTGTCCTTGTCCTTGTTTTCATCGTCCTGTTCCGTCTCCTGGCTGCCCAAGACCTCTTTCTGGACCGTGCAGAGGCTCTGTTGGCCGTCTTCTTTTCGCGAGGTAGGCACACAGCCCCGGCGGATCTCCATTCTCCCTCGCACGTTTTCCGTACCTGGTAGCCCCAGCCAAAGAAATCACAATCTAGAAGTCTGGATTCCGTCCCCATACACTGTACGCGTGATATCCACTTCCTCTCTGTAAATAAAAACAAAACAAAACAAAAATAAAAACTAAACAAAATAAAAACAAAACAAAAGAAAACAACTGACAAAAAAAAACAAACCACAAAACAAAACCAAAAACCAAAAACAACAACAACAACAACAAAACCCCCGTCTTTCAGTAATGCAAACCTGTAGGTGATGTGTACTTGTTGCACTGGTGGCTTTAATCAGGGACCGAGAAATTTTTTATGTGCCATGACGTCAGAAGCAGAATGTCTACGAATAGGATGACGGTATGATGACGACTGATTATGGTGATTTTAATGACGACCCTGACCCTGCTCTCACATGCCATCGCTATATTAAAAGACCATTTCATTCAATGATGGCAAATGAGAAACTGAGCAGGGTCAGAAAATATCCAGCTTAATTGTTGTGATCAGTATATTAAAATAACAAACCAACTCACACACACACACACACACACACACACACACACACACACACACACACACACACACACACACACACACACACACACACACACACACACACACACACACAACGGAATGCAGCACAGCGCAGTCTGAAGAGAACGACATGGAGAATACAGATATAATTGTGACAAACACAAAAGCCGTCAATGGCCAAGCCCCAAAACAGCACTGACATTGAGGAATAGTACTTCATGGGTCTGAAATCAAAAGGACACACACACACACACACACACACACACACACACACACACACACACACACACACACACACACACACATGATAATGTTTTTGAAAGTACTTTAGCTCTGTTCCAAAATTGTGATCTGTGGGTTGGAAACAGTGGGTCAGTCTGGAAACAAAACCAATACCTTGAAAGATCAGTTTCAGTGCAGCGCTAAAAGAAAAGTTTTAACAAGACATCCGAAACCCCAGTCAGACATCTTGAAGATAAGGCACATTTTGCAAACCTAGTAGGAGTTTTCAAACCTGAAGATAAGGAGACACGACATTGCCAAGACTGACAAAACCCTGCTCTCCAGTTCCGTAATTTCAAGACTGACGGCGCCAACTGAGTTGGCCATTCAATGACTGACTCAGCGAATCTCCTATCTTACCGACCAATTCCCTATCCCACAACTGACCTCCTTTCCCCCCCTCGTCCGCCACAATTCTCTCTGTTGTGCAAATTAGGTCGATGCGCCGGATTTCGTAGACAGCGTTTTGCTGACAATGAAAAATATCCCCGGTCTCGGTCGGCGCTTTTCACTACCTATCCGCCTATAAGAACACTGGTCTGATACCCAAGACTGAGTTTCTTGTTAGTTTCTTAGCTGGGGGAAACGTCACGGTGGTATAATAGCGGGGGCCAGGGGGGAGGTGGAGAGGGGGGAGGGGGCAAGTATATCCAGGGTGGGGGGCAAGATCACTTAGGTCATCTTACCCCTGGGGTTTTCAGTCCAGGGAGGGAAGTTATGATCCTTCCGGCACACCGACTCCAAGCTTTTACTGACAGATTTTTTTTTTAAAGTATGTATTTCATATTTTATGATGTTTCATTAGGTTGGCGGGTTGGGTGAGTGGTGGTGGTGAAGGTGCCGGTGGTGACTGAGAACGGGTGATGGGGGTGGCCGCCGGTGGTTAATTAACCGGCCGATGATCAACGCCGGGGGAGTCATGTGGCAGAAGCGGATGATGGATCTCAAATGGAAATCAAATACAGGATCTAACTCAACTCTGATTTAGTGTGCGATGAGTAGAACCCAACATCAAAAGCCAATCAGCCGGCATCAGTGGAAGGCTTTGGTTCACCTCAGTTCGGGACGGACCAGGATAGACTTTGACCGATCGCTATGAACCACGGTCAGGCCAGGCAATGAACGGACAGGGGCGGTGCTTGTATCCCTCTACAAACATTACTAGCGTTCCACTTTTGGATACTGGAACAATTTTCCTCGAGTCGGTGCAGTAATAAGACTGGATTAAGAAAACAAAAGAAAAACAAGAAAGGAAGACGAAGAAAGGTTCCACTGACTCCTGATGAAATGTTTCTAATAAACGTCCGTGCTGTTTCTCTACATATATACATGTACTTGATTTATTGCACACGCAGCAGGACAAAAACTCCACTTAAGTTTGTATGGCCGTGTCGCCATTCTGCTGTGGAACGTACGGCTCGCGAGAAACTCGTAAAAAAAATCTTTCATTAACGTTTTTGTGTGACAACTCCTTGCACTTAACGCCGAGCTTAATTACAATTTAGTTTGTTTTTCTCTCCACTGAAGTGGTCTGCTCAAGTTTTTTTTTATGGCCGGCTTTCAGAGTTTTTGCCAGCTTCTAAACAGAAGCTTGCCTATGTTTTTCATGAGCAGTATTTCCAGCAACAGCAACAGCAACTGAAGAAAAACTGCTGAGCTTGCCTGAAGGGTTGAGCACTCACAATGATTTATTTATGGGTGTGGGTTCACAGTTCGGCATCAGGATGACATCAGATGAATCCGGCGAGTCTGAGGGAAGGCTATCAGTTTGCACGTCTGTCTGAGAAACTGAACAAGGCAGGGTGGGTGTATGGGTGTTTGAGAGTTTCACGTCCTTTTCAACCACACGTGAAAACAAGGCGGCAGCCTTTACATCATTACCGATAAGCTACAAAGTCTATACACTTAGTTCCGGATAATTATGCATTATATCAGCCAGGCAGTTTTCCCCTTGAACTAGAAGAAGGTTAAAGCGCCTGAATTTGATAGGCGGCTTTTTCCGGATGACGGTCGAATTCTTCTGTGAATGCCGGAATGGATTTTTTTTTTTTAAATTCTCTTCGGTGTACAGCCAGGCACTGTCTGCAATCCCAGAATAAACATACAAACTCCAGGACAGTGGAAACGTTTGAACTACTTTACAGTATGGTGTGGTGAAATACGAACATTGTTTGAGTCTTTGGTGCATAGCTAGGCTCTATCAGTTGTTTTGTCAGCCATCTCAGCCGGCGCACAAAATCTCCCAGACAGTGAGATGAAGCAATTTTGGTGCTTCAGTTGCAATAATACTATAGTGGTGCGCAGAGTTACTATAGGAACAAATTTGCCAACGCCTAAACTGTATTCATCCCACAGCAAGGAAAGTACAGAGTCTGCCCGGAAAAGGCTGGTACATTATTATATGTGCACTGATTTACATGTAGATACAGTGAGCCAGACGGCACACGCCCACGCACACGCCAACTCACGCGCACGCGAATAAAATGACTAGAACACAAGTGATGTAGGAAAATGCAGTGAGCTAGACGCATACACACACACGCACGCACATGCACACGTAAATAAACAAAATGACTAGAATAATTATGTGATCCGAAAAATCAAGAACGCCGCACTGACTTGCCCGACCGTGAATGAGACATCGAGGTCACCACACAGACTCACAACACAGAGAAGCATCTTTTTCTTATCCTATCTTGTATCGCAAGAGATAAAAAGACTGGTTGAATTCGGTAACCCAAATATCGACCTCCCCTGCTGTGTCAGCTCTACAGTGAACCAGAAATCGCCCAGGTTAGCATGTGGGAAAAATACGGGCGACTATAAAAGTTGACGTGAATGGATGACTTCCCATTTGCAACACTGACTGAAGACGAAACCGTTGAACCTATGAAACTTGAAGAAACCGATCCGTGTTTTCTTGCCACTGTACAGAAAAAGGGGAAAAACCCTTCCTTTAAATTATTCCCCTTTCAACCATTCCGCCCCTCCTTCAGCTGTCACTGGTACATCAGGAAAATTGCACCTAAAAACTGCGCAAGCAGTGAATGATCAGCAAAGTTTAAATAGTTTCGTGGCGTTTTCAGACAGGTGAAAAGTGCAACCTTGCACAGCTCCGCTTAAATCTGGCCCACAGCAAAAAAAAAGAAAAACAAAAAGGTCTTCTCTGGTATTCTTGAGTTCAGGTGAATGCATGTGCAAGCTGTCTGTTTCTCAAGCCGCGATCAACGCGCCTAGACAGACTGCGAGTTTTGGCGAGATATCTGCAAATGTATGTATGCATTTTTGGTTTGAAAATTCGGGTTAAGAATTACTGAAATCCCACTGCCTCCGTATCAATGACCACTGACTATCTCCAGATACCTGGTCTTTATTCTGAATATAACTAAACATCAACAAAAACAGCCCCCCCTTCCGGAAAACAACAACAACAAACAAAAAAGAAAAGAACAAGAACAAAAAACAAACAAACAAACAACAACAAAAACAACAAAAAACCCAAACAAAACAACAACAAAAACAACCAAAATGATAAAAAATCAAAAACAACAACACCCGCCCAAAACAACCAAACAAAAACAACAACAACAACAACATTAACAACAACAACAAACAAACAAAAGCAAACAAACAAACAAACCAAAAAAAACCCTTAACCACACACACACACACACACACACACACACACACACACACACACACACACACACACACAACACCACCAACCCAAAAAATCCAAAACGACAACACCCCCCCCCAAAAAAAAAAAAAAAATAAACCCACAAAAAACCAACCAAAACAACCAACAAACAAAACAACAACAACAACTCCCCGCAAAAAAACAAAAAAACAAAACAAAACAAAACAAAACAAATAAACAAAAAAAAACAAAAAACCCCTCAAACCACGGCTGAAACAACAATAGAAACGCAGACAGAAGAAGAAGAAAAGAATAACAACAACAAAACC
>JACVVK020000309.1:595000-607500 GCA_018292915.2 Batillaria attramentaria | reverse complement strand
CCAGAGGGATCCTCAATGGCGCAAGTGATGGCAGGCTGTCTTCAGAGTGAAAGTAGGCGTGTTTCTGAATCAGAGACATACATAACATGTCTCTGTCTGAATGGACAGATCTATTATTACATTCAGTCTTAGAGCACGGGTGTGTATGCTTTTGTAATCGTCTCTTATTCCACCACAAGGCAGGTACGTGATCGTCTGCACCGTGCAATAATACTTGCCTGTAGAGTGCAACACCCTTGCCTGTCAGAGTGCAACCCCCTTGCCGTTTACTCACATCCTGTTGGATCAGTGTACCACGTAAACAGTGCCATCAAAGCGCAACAATAATTGTCCACTGGCAAAGATTTTGCCCAAACGAAAAGTGGTCGGATATTCAAGACTTCGTTTCAAATCGAATCATATGACACACAAGTCTCTGCTTTTCTAAAAAAAATTCGCCATTTTTGAAAATGGCGCTGGGTGTAAGCAGTCACATTTTCACGCCCCGCCGAAAAGGGACTGCACTCTGGAGTCTATACTTGATCATGCACACAGTGTTCTCCCTTTCGTTTTATCTCTATCATTATGACTGGAACTGCCGCCGTCTTTAACACTGCGCATGCCGGCCTGGGCCTGTCGCCGTGAAAAATGCAGTAAACTGACTACATGTAAACAAACCTCTCAAGCAACCTTCACTGAAGACACACATACTTAACATTTTCACTTGATTCATCGGAAAAATAGTTGGAGAATTCACTTTTCATGATCCGTGGGCGCTGCGTGGCTGAACTGAACTGACCTTTGATCGGAGTGTCCCGTCACGAATGAGTTAATTAAAGGCCCATCTCCCGACATTTCTAGGCCCACAAATAGTTCTGTTGCTTTTGAGTATCTCACAATTTTATTTCTGAGACACATGCACAGCTAAAGCCTTACACAACACTGAGCAAACAAAAGCGGCATCGGAAACCGATACGCAGAACAGCCACAGCCGTACCGTTGGCTAGGAAAGCTTGGGGCCGTTTCATTGTTCGTTCGCAAGGCCAGCAATGTACTGCATTCAGAACTCTACCTATCATTAAGACAGACCATTTCGATCATACAGGTGTTCTCAGTCACGGGAACTGAACTGTGCCAAAACAAAAGCTGTCGTCTGTATAACCTAGACAGAATTCACCCACCGCAGGTGTGGGCGTTCACGGAAGCAAGAGGCATAAGTAAGTAAAAAAGGGTGTGGGCGTTCACTGGCAATCAACAGCAACGCATTTCCTCGGTCTCCTGTTTCTCATACATAGTTCACGACACAGTTCGCGGCTGTGTTTTGCTCAGTGAAACAGACAGAAATGATAATTTTTCAGTGACGAGTAAGAGACCAGCGTACATCAAATTCTCACGGACTCCGGGAAAGTGCATTATCTTTTTGGCGTTACGTGAACCTCAGTCAACGACTCACTTAACACTTCATTCGTAAGAGAGAGAGAGAGAGAGAGAGAGAGAGAGAGAGAGAGAGAGAGAGAGAGAAACAAACAAAGAAAAAAAAAAGAAAAAAAAAAGGGGGAAGCGCTCTTAGCGAGAGGGCGTCCCGTCGCTTTGAAGGAATGCCCAACTGTCAGAAATAGGGCCGTGTTTTCCCACAAGGCTCACAAACAGCTGCGCCCGCATGCATCTGCTGGTATTATGTGGCAGGCATTCATTCTCCAGACCGTTATGCCACCACAAGGGAATCGTGACTGCCTGCACGTACGACACAAAAACCGTCACGCTAGACGGAGAATTAGTTCGAGAAAGAATCTGATGTATGTAGAAGCGGAAACGAAAAGCGGCAGAGAGAGAGAGAGAGAGAGAGAGGGAAAAAAATCCACGACTCTGAACTGACTTTTCACTGTTCGACTTTTTGGACACGGCATTGCAATGCTCTGCTAGTGCTCTGTAAACGATCTGAGGCTGGCGAAGAAAACTGGCCCATAAACCACACAGCTACTAAAACTAGAAACATTGCACAGGGCTTAGACGACAAATAAAACTGCGCAGAAGCCCGTGGACACCACTGACAGTGATCAGAAAGTAATTCCTACTATACTGCACAGATACTTTCAGCCTTTTAACTAACATACCGCCTCATTCCGCCGGTCCTGCTTTGTACTAGCATTATTATACACGTGCAAAAGTACGCGGCGTCTGTGGGCCATCGATCAGTGGTGAGAAAAGCCTGTACTTCAAAGTGAAGCTATAAGAAACACATGTAAGTCTGGAGTTCACATGCATGCATGCGAAGGCAGGATAGATACCGTCAGTAAAAGGGTCTTCACGTCCTGAAACTTGAAATACGCGTGTAAAACCCAGACGTAATTAACCACAGGGAGTAAAGTGTTAGCATTGCATTGCTTCTACTACTGATGCTGCTTTTTTAAAGCTAACATGAGAAACAACTCTGATCATGGCAGCAAAGAAAACTTCTTGAACTTGTCTGCGAAAATCTTGAAGTTCACATGGATATGGTAGATGGACCAAGGTACTTAATAGCCTAGTGAACTGAGCTGCACCCACGAATTTCAACCTTCTGCATAGTAGATATTAGATTCATACTATTATATAACGGTTTTTACTCCCTTTGTAAGTAGACCACCTTTGCTGGTCACAGCTTCATACAGGAAACGTTTTCTCAATTTCCCGGACGGAACGAAACAAGTCAAGTCAAGTCAAGTCAAGTCAAAACACTTTATTTATCCCACAAGGGGCAATTCATCTTCGGACGGTCTCAATAACTCATTATGACAAAATATTATAAAAGATATAAGAGCATATTAAAATCAAATAATTAAAAAAATAAGTTCAGATTATTAACCATAACACACACACACACACACACACACACACACACACACACACACACACACACACACACACACACACACACACACACATAACTAATACTTCATTGTAATTATCACACTTATTCAACAGCAGCAACACACACACACACACACAAACACTCATAATAGTAATGTTAGTGTGACTATAATCGTTATGTCGTGCTTCCTTTGTTAGCAGACAGAAAAAAAAAATGATGGCATTCACAGTCGCAAAGCTTGAAGGAAACGAAACGTATTAGTATTCGTTGCTGACGACCACCGTAACTGAACTTAACTACTGTCTCACAAAAGACGAGATCAAAACGTCGCAATAGACGGGGCAACGCTGTAAACGGAGAACCAGCCAAGCTGAACGGAGAAAATTAAATTGCAACAATTTGTCCTCGGACGGATATTGTTTATTTACCTGTTTCAGTCAGTCAGTGCCGCGTGACACGATTCAGTCAGTTCCGACTTGAAGACTGACGAGACGCCAAATTCAGTGTTAGGCAATGTTTACAAACATATGGTAGGTTTGTACGTCAACAGCTGATCCTGATGCAGTCGTTGGTTCTATGGCACGTTGTGCTAGTACTTCACACATTTTCAGTCGACCTTCCGCTTAGTGAAGCTGTCCTGTCCAGCACAAAATGACGCGATGCTTGTTGCGAAGTCCAAGACACAATAGTCGCTGCTCAGTAGTACTTCAAGGAATAGTCCCCGCGACTGAGTTTCTTGTGTAGGGAAGGGGGGCAAATGCCACTGCATGTACTGAAAGACCACCTCCTTCTCTCACGCCGCGCGCCTCGTTCACTTGACGGAGGTGCTGAGTTGGCATGCCCACGCCATCTCACTTACTCAACCCGACAATGTAACGCATTGTTTACCAACTCTCAGACTCCCAGCCTCCCAGTCTCCGACACGCAGAAAAGGGTAGCTCACTCGCCAAAAGGAGGAAGTGAGAAAGAAGCACTGTGGCGGAGATCCATTCGGCCCCGTGGGAGCTGACGGTACTGCTCATCGCGGGCCGAGCTTGCGCCCTGAGACCAGCTCTTAGTTTGTGATACGCTGTGCGGTGGTGATACGTTGGTTAAAAACCGACTAGCTTACTATTTACCAATTTATCCAATTGTATCCGACAAAGCAGTAAGCTGGAAATGTTGCTTTGGAAATGTTTAGCCCACCAAATTTGAAAAATAAATGCAATTCTAAATTCAGAAATTTAAATAGCTGAACTGACCCTTCGCACCACGTGATTGTAATATGTTTATGTCCAGTGTGTGAGAGAATGCGTGTGATTCACGTGAGCGTGCGTGTTGGGTTTAGTTCGCGAGGCTTTGAGCCGATTCATGAAATTGGGTAAAGCGCCTATACAATACTCATTATCATTATTATTTATTAAGTTTGTGCGGCATATTTTATGAATCTGCTTGGTTTGTGATAAGCTGTGTGGTCACAGTGGTGTCACGTAGGTAAAAACATACTAGCTTGTTATTTACGCTTGTATCTGACAAAGTGAGGCATATTTTATGCACCTACTACACTCTATAAGAGATTGGCGCGGTCTGGATGCGTTTGAGCACCAGAATCGGACGCGATGAATCGGCGTCTTGATGGACCGAAGTTTGCACACTAACTGAAATCTCGCCGACTTACCGCCATTTTTCGAGCTTTACCTGCCGCATGTAGGTGCGCCAATCTCTTTCAATGTAAGAATTGCATGAAACATGCCGCATTAACTTATACATAGTCAGATACAAGCCTAAATAGCAAGCTAATGTGTTTTTTACCTACGTATCACCACCGCACAGCGTATCACAAACCAAGGGCGTTTACCCACCCTGATCGAGACGGGGAGCCCGCTGTCAGAGACAGTGTACCGTCTCTCAGTAACACCTTCATCTACTCGGCTTACACCCAGTCGGCACGTAGGCCAACCTCTAGATACCTGGGCTTACGTGATGGAGAGAGACAGTGAGAGAGTGCGATCAGTGAAACTGATTGCTCTTCTGTACGTACCTTCCCTCGTTACAGCCAATGAACAAACAAGAACAGACAAGTGCACACTTCAAAGGGGTGGGGCTATGGTCCGAGGGGAGGGGGGGGGGGGGGGCGGGGGAGAGTTGGAGGAGTGTGTGTTCCCCTTCACTTTTAACACCCCCCAACTCCAAAGAAAAAAATCAAACAAAAAACAACAACCAAAAAACAAACAAAAGACAAAAACAAAACAACAAAACAACAACAACAACCACACAACACACAAAAAACAACACACAAACACAAAAAAAACAAAAAAACAAACAAACAAAAAACTGACAAAGTAATCAAGTATGTTATGTAACAACAGCAACAGACAGGACGCACATGTTGATAAAAACAACAACAACAAAAAACACAAACAAACATTCCACCCCTGCAAAACAAACGAACAAAACTCAAACAAACAAACAAACCGCACAAATGAACTTAACAAAAGTATCAAACGCTGACTTGATGATGTTGTGTGTGATGGAATCAGCGACGACTGTGGGGGAGCAGCGTCAAAATAAACTTTCTAATACCAACGCTCTGCAGTTTGCACTGATCACGTGACTGACGCTGGTGAGGCTCCAGTCCTCATCATTTCAGTAATCGAGTCCATCTCTCCAAAGACATGGCACTGAACCGCTGTCTCTTGATTGTGTGATTTGTGTGTGAACCCACCTCAGTCGGACTGACGGCCTGAACAGATTAACACAAAAATCAACACTGATTGCAAGCCAGACCTCAAGCAAACTGAGTACTGTGACCGCAAGCACTGACGGGACATGCAGTCACTGAGTGCATGTGCACTCCTTGCAGAAACCTGACTCTCTTTGTTTCTATATATAACTTGCAACACGTGAAAGTACACGTGGGGGAACCTGGCTGTGACCCCCTTTCCCTCCCTGACCCACAATAGCCCCCAAGAGACGCCTCAGCGCAAATCTCCATACCTCATATCAGTTCTACAAGTTCAGCTCCATCTACGAGGGCACGTCAGTTTGGTGATTAGTTGAAAGTGATGTTTCCTCTGACCACACACACACACACACACACACACACACACCGGCCACACACACACACACACACACACACACACACACACACACACACACACACACACACACACACACACAAAATACAGTCTGTCCGGGGAATTGAACTCACAACCCAAGCAATGCCGGACAGTCTTGCGACGCCTCTCTCAGCTCCACACTGATCTGACCAGCCTGTCAGCCCGGGTACAGTCGGTGGTGGGTCGGTGGTTGGGTGGTTGGGAGTCAGTTAACGTCCTTTTCCACCACGTCACCACGTATGCCGTGTATGGGTGACTATCAAAGACCGGCCAACGAGACTGATAAAGGTAAGGCCAGCACAAATATCATTTCGCCCTTACTGAGGCGGGATTCGAACTCACGACCCGAGTATTGAAAGTTCAACGCTCTACCATTCGGCTACTCCGCCGGGCTGCCTAGGGTACAGTCAGCGGCAAGAGTGAAACAAAGGCAAGAGTTACCGTTGGGATGATGTACGTCTCGGCACTCGCCACCGTGGCAAGCTTTTCCATGTTTACTAACTACCGTCTCTGTTACCGCAGCCGCGGGAAAGTCCCGGCGAGATGTGGGAGTTAATCTGTCAAGTGTTACTTTGCGACCGGGCCGGGTGTCAAGTGTTACTTTGCGACCGGACACCGGCCATCAACGGAAACCATGGTGTGGTCTTCGCCAATACGCCGCGCGGCACCTTGACCCTGCCTCGAGGTGGTTCACGTTCCAACACCGTCATTCCAGCCTCGGGAAACGAATGCCCTTTTCAAGAAGTAAATAATGCCAGGATGAGACTGAGGGGATGGTGGTGGTTGTGTTTCTACCACGGCGTACAGAACGTAGTTATCTCTTATCTTTGTTCCACTCTTCAGTACGTTCAAGTTGGAGGAAACGTCTTTAGTCTGTCCACCGTGAACTGAGGCGATTTGAAAGACGGGCGCGCGCGCGCGCGCGCACACACACACACACACACACACACACACACACACACACACACACACACACACACACACACAAAATACAGTCTGTCCGGGGAATTGAACTCACAACCCAAGCAATGACAGTCTTGCGACGCCTCTCTCAGCTCCACACTGATCTGAACTTTCATGATACCAAAGACTGTTGGTATATCTGCCAGCCAGGGTAACGACCGTTTGGAGTATAGTGTTTGCCGCTGATACCGACGGTACGACCAGCCTCTGACTTCGACTGAGCAGGAAATGCATGATATGTAGATGCATGGCCACTCATTCTGCTACTTGCTTCACAAAACCGACCACAGCGTTATTGCAGGTGTAGGCCTACTTGCATACTGGCCGCACTTCAGGTATGTCTTTCATAATGGCACCGCCCGAGCACTGAGTAAGTGAGTCAGGGAGATCAAGAGGAGATGAGCTGTACGCTTTGTCTGTAACAATGATCGTCGGATGTGCGGCTGGGCCGGTATACTCACACACACACACACACACAGGAGTTGGGTGATGAACTTGTTAGGGCATCAGTGTTGCAGCCGAGATGCTGTCATTCATTACATACCTGCCGCGTGCCATTCCAATGCCGTGATCTTCACACTCAATTTCTTGGATGGTATCGTAGCTGGAAGGCCTTTTTTATACTGAGTTTCTGGTCCATTCTCAACATGTTTCAGTCCATGTTTAGGGAGACAGACGAGTGAAATGACACTTGAACTGCACTTGAAATTTGTGGGTCCACTCTTGAGGTGGGATAACAATCAGGGGAATCGGTTAATTGTGGTTTTAATTGTTTCAAGCACCGGAATGTAAACGTAGGGGGATCAGTCTATAGGCACAGCACGATATTTTTAGACTGTCTCGCACGTTAATTCGCTCGCTTCGCCGCCACAGCCACGGTGTGTGTGTGTGTGTGTGTGTGTGTGTGTGTGTGTGTGTGTGTGTGTGTGTGTGTGTGTGTGTGTGTGTGTGTGTGTGTGAGAGAGAGAGAGAGAGAGAGAGAGAGAGAGAGAGAGAGTCAGTGTGTGTCAGTGTGTGCGCGCGCGCTAGAGAGAGAGAGAGAGAGAGTTAGTTAGTTAGTTAGTTAGTTAGGGCTTAACGCCGCGCAAGCAACAAAGACTATTTCGCGGCTAGAGAGAGAGAGAGAGAGAGAGAGAGAGAGAGAGAGTCAGTGTGTGTCAGTGTGTGCGCGCGCGCTAGAGAGAGAGAGAGAGAGAGAGAGAGAGAGAGAGAGAGAGAGAGAGTAGTTAGTTATTTAGGGCTTAACGCCGCGCAAGCAACAAAGACTATTTCGCGGCTAGAGAGAGAGAGAGAGAGAGAGAGAGAGAGAGAGACAGACAGAGAGAGCCGGAGAGATCCAGTAATCCAGTAATCTTAAAGTCTGAGTGTTCCACAAAGAACTTAAAAAATGATGCAGTCTTCGACAAAAAACGACCCCCCCCCCACCCTCCACCCACACCTTCCTCAACTGAAAAAAAAAACATAAACAAAACAACAACCAACAAAAACAACAACAACAACAACAACAAACAAAAAACAAGAAAGCTCCACAGTCCAGCATCGTCGTTCGTCTGTTGCTTGGAAACATCTCAACCCGATAGCCATGAAATCATACAGTTACTTACTCGCCACAAACCTAAGGGGAAATTGCATAATCAGTTACGAGCACCGGTCAAGGTCAGTGAATTTCTGTAAATCACTGATGTACTACAACGGGCCAAGGACTTCAAGTTCTGATTCATGATACGACAGGCTAGTGGTAGACTCGGAAGAGGTTTCACTGGACAGAAACCAACACCTGCACACTTCAGTCTGACTTGAAATGCGTAAACGTCGGACAAGGAGGTATTCCAGCACTATCTTGACTCCGGGAATTTAGGTAAACTGACAGACGGCGGGACTGCTTTGGGTGTGACTCTTTCCATGGGGTCACAACAGAACGACGCTGTTGATAAGGCTTACCCATGAGTGTCTGGAAACTACCAAACAAAGTATCTTCAGCATAAGACAGCTTGAATGCGATTTTGGTCAGACGTACAGACTTGGCAAGAGCTTTAACAACAGACGCAGCGGCAGCAATTCCTACAGTCAGCGATATCAGAAATTCACAACGAAGAGCAATCTTCAACAATAAACCACAAACTTTCCTCACATCAGCATCAGCAGTGCACAAACTTCGACAGCAAGACAGACGGCACCAAAACGTCACTGTGCAGCGCAGGAATCAGCTCACTGGAAAGACAAAACAAAACAACAACACCAACAACACAACGATCGCCAACGCTGCTATGGCGTCAGCGGCGATGACGTCAGCTGTGACAACATTGCTGGCCCTGCACGTGACAACGGGAGCCGACACGGAAGACATGTTGGCGGCCCAGATGCGTTCCTATGGCAAGGGTCTGGTCCTGGTGGGCGGCAATCTGTATGAGAATAACAGCGAGATATACGACACTATTGTCACCATGGCGGTAGGTGATTCAGCCTCCAAAGAGTTTTATTTTCGAATAAAAAAAAACAAACAAGTATTGAAAAATCTATTTTATCCGTAGTTACAAACACAGGTGAGCGGACGTAGCCGCTGCGCTGCTAGTGAACGGCCGTCACCGCTGTCACGGCAATGAAGCAGCGTAGGTTCAAGCCTAGGTCGAGCTTGTGATACTGATGTGATACCGGTTTTTGCCTGACTACTGGGCCGGGCTGCTCACCTGGGCCAGCATGTAAAAGTCGGGGTTAGGGAGTTTTGCACCGGGTTAGAGTCTAACCTCGAACTAAACTAGCTCTAGGGTTAAATTTTCTGTTGTTTTTTGTTTTAAATCAGGAAGCGGGTCCATTGCAGCAAATTGCCTATGCCGTTATAGAAGGATTTTTGTCTTTCTTTCTTCACTTCCTTTTTTTAAAATTTTATTTTGTTTTTGGGGTTTCTTTTGTCCTAGTCTTGGTTAGGTCCGTAGCCGTGGGTTAAATTAACCTCGAGTTTAGGCCCGTAGCCGTGGGTTAAATTAACCTCGAGTTTTACATACGGGCCCTGGGGTTTCTCTCCGGATTATCCGGCTTTCCTGTCGCAGCAAAATTGAAAAACAGGATAGGTATTGGGTGGCGCTGCACCGTTTCGTCGCGCTTACCCCGGGGGAGGCAGCCCGAATATTCCGAAAGGGACAATAAAGTAGTAAATAAAACAGCAACTGCAACAACAACGGGGAAAGGAGTGGTGACGGCTTATTTAGAGACAAATTTAAAGAAACACATCCACACAGAGCCGAGACAGCCAGGCGAGTAGATCATGTATTGGGTTGTCAATGCTCGTGGATCCAGATACTGTGCCTGCTTTTCCCTTGTAGATCTGTGTTATCGCCTATATATAGTGGAAAAGCACGATTCAACCCCCTTCATCAACCAACCACACTTTCCATCAGGGAGGAAAAGGCCAAGCGAGACTAGGGATTGTGACGGCCGCCGCCTCCCATCCAACTGACTCCATCCAGTATTACTACGACCTGCTGGTGACGAGGTACGGCGCGGCCTCTGGTCTTCACATCAACGTCAGTATCTGGGATAGCAGCTTCGCCTCAGACCCGACACTAGTGGACCAGATCCGCAACCTCACCGGGTTCTTTTTCACCGGGGGTGACCAGTACAGAGTTGTTCAGTCGTGAGTGTATTGTAACCTTGAAATGTTAAGTAGTTTGCAATCAGGGAATGAAATGCCACTTCCGGTATGTTTGGAGGATTGTGGGGCGGAGGGGATTTTGACTGTGCGTCGTTTAGGTGACAACTTGGGTTGGAATCAAAGGTGTGACAACTAGATATACGATCCTACCGTCACACTGCAATCGTTAGAAATCCCAATCGAAGTCGCTATGCGTTGACTGTGTCGCCCGACAGGTCCACAGAGACTGAAAATATGGGAAATAGGACAAAACGAAAGGGGACTGTACTCTGGGTACATATGTTTTCGGTTATGCGCCGTGTCATCTTCCTGTGCATTACCCTCAAATTTCACCGCAAGATCGTAAATCAGTCAACACTTGAAGCACTCATTTACCCGCAAAACAAGTATTCTGTTCAGGTTCTTCTTCGTTTCAGTTTTGCTTTGTTGCTGCCTGCTGCACCAACTTGCACGTACAGAACTGAGATTCATTCGTGTCGGTTTCCCCGAGTGTGTTCTACAAACTCTAGTCTATAGAGGTTGTAGTATACGAACTATGCAAGTGAGATAGATAGATAGATAGATAGATAGATAGATAGATAGATAGATAAACACACTAATGACAGTGTCACTTACAAGTGCAGCATGTATCTGGACGGTCACGTGGATTCCCCAGTACTGGCGGCCATCAGAGAGCAGGTCAATAAGGGGGCGCTGCTATCGGGCACCAGCGCAGGCAATACCTGTCAACCCTCCGCTATCATGATGAAAGGTATAGCCAGTGAAGCTAGTTTAGGGTTCCTGAACACATTTCTTCAACACCATTAGGTGCCGCGAACTTTTTGAAACGGTAGAAATTGTGTTTGAATTTAGTGCCTTAATGCTACGACTGTATTATCATTTGTTTTGTGTGTCGTTTTAGGATAAGAGAATGATTGTGTGGGCGTGTGAGTGGGCTTGGCGGTTCATTTCTGAGGAATAAGCCAAATTCTTAATAATAATAATAATAATAATAGTCGCATAAATATAGGCGCTTTAACCCAAACAATTGGCTCAAAGCGCTGCGAGCTAAACCAAGACGCACGCTCACGTGAATCACACGCATTTTGTCAGACACTAGACATGAACACATAACAGTCACGTGTTGCGAAGAGCCAGCTCAGCAAATCAAGTTTCGAGATTTTAGAACTGCATTTATTTTTGAATTTTGTGGGCTGAAAAAATTCCAAAGCATAATTCTTCTTGCATTGCCGGAGGCCAATCAAATACCTTTCTTTTAGTAATGTCCATATGGTGCCGGCATTGCTTCATTCGGAAAGTTAGATCCCCAAACGATGCATTACCACTCTCCAGTCTCCCTCACCCTACGCCCACAGTCCTCTAGTTACTAAAACGTTTGTAAATTGTAAACGTTTTCTTACCATCTTCTGGTCAGAGGGCTTCAGCTGGGAGGCTCTGAAGGGAGGGGCAAAGGTAACTCCTGACGATGAACGCGATCTGACGTACGACCCTCTGGGTGGCCTCGGCTTTCTCGATGGTTTCATCATTGACAGCCACTTTGCGTACGTTCGTCTCTACCCTCCTAATGTCTTTACCAATAGTCTGCCTTCCTATTCACCACACTTCACAAGACAAGACAAAAGGGTGAGTGTTTGGGAGTGTAACGCACTTTTCCACCACGTGTGGGTGGGTGACACCAAAGACCGGGCAACGAGAAAAAGGCCAGCACAAATATTTTGGCCCCAGCCGGGATTCGAACTCACGACCAAAGCATTGAAAGTCCAACGCTCTACCATTCGGCTATCCCGGCTCCCCAAGACAAGACAAGACAAGACAAGACACTCTATTGATTCCTGTGCCGGGACTGAAAGCCGCCTACATAGAGCTTTCATTCGTGCTATACTTTTCTATTTATGCATGGCACAAAAAAGCTTTCCTGTATAATGTTTTACAAGGAAAAGGATTTTGCAGACTTGCTGTT
>JACVVK020000309.1:580000-590000 GCA_018292915.2 Batillaria attramentaria | reverse complement strand
AAACAAACAAACAAACAAACAAACAAACAAACAAGGACTTCAGGAACACCTCTTGCTCTACAGCGGCTACTGTTAAAAGCCGTACACGCTACTTTAATTTAGTTTTCTTGACTGAAATGAGGGGCGGTCGGTGGTCTTACTCTAGTGGTTAAGACTTATGCGAGAGGTCAGGTTCGAGTCCAACTCGGGGCGAAGAATGTATGTGGCACTGTTCATTCAGGCCCACCGTCGGGGGTTCTCTCCGGGTACTCCGGCTCACCCCCCCCCCCCCCCGTTTCTGCTTTGGAAATGTTCAGCACACAAAATTCAAAAACATAATGCAATTCTAAAATTCCGAAACTTAAGTTGCTGAGCTGGCCCTTCGCACCACGTGATTGTAATGTGTTCATGTCCACTGTGTGAGAGAATGCGTGTGATTCACGTGAGCGTGCGTGTTGGGTTTAGCTCGCGGCTCTTTGAGCCAAATATTTGGGATAAAGCGCCTATACTAATGCGCTTATCATCCTCATCAGCATCATCATCATGAAATTACTGGTACGATGCCAGCTAACACCAAAATAGCTTGGATCGAACGACTTACAAGATACAAGATACATGATACTTTATGTCAGTCCCAGACATGGGAAATTACAATGTCCGCCTAAAACATCACAGTCTCTCCCTCCCTCTCTCTCTTTCTCTCTCAGTCTCCCCTCCCCCGCACCCACAAAGTCCATATCAATAAGAATCCATGCAGTATAAGAAATACCAGTAAATACATACACAAATAGATGCACGCAATAAAATCAGAAAAATACAGTTTGTCATCACAGTATCAGTACTTAATCCAGAAACTATCACTCGTCGGAATGTATGCCTTTGAATAGTGTGGTAGCAGCGTGCAGTTAGGACGCACCTGTAACCATGACCGCTGACGGCTGGCAAGCTGTGCCCGCGCTGGATCCCGAGATGACGGCGCCCTTCTCGAACTGCTCCCTGATGGCCGCCAGTACCGGGGTCTCCACGCGTCCGGCCAGATACATGCTGCACGTGCATAATAATAATGATGATGATGATGATGATGATGATGATAATAATAATAATAATGATGATAAATGGTATTTGTAGGGCGCATTTCTTTGGCATAAACTCAATGCGCCAATCACTCACCGACAATCACGCACATTTTTACAAACGGTGGACAGACATACACTGGTGAAACTGACTAGTTACACAGAAAACGATTGCTCTTAAACACAGACAGTATGGGCGCTTTTTCTAAAATTTGCAGGAAGAGAATTCCGAAAGGTTGAAAGTGCATCACGATACAGGAATTGAAAAACAACAACAACAAAACGACAGGTACTGGATGGCGCTGCACCGCGGCGACGCGCTTCCCTAGGGGAAAGCAGGAAGAATTTCCCGAAAGGGATCATAAAGTACAACAACAACAACAACAACATTTTTTTTTTTTAAATCAGAAAACAAAGAGAAATACTGTAGTGATTAATAATAATGAAAAAAAAAAAAAACTACGAAGAAGAAACGCTCAGCCCAGTAGAAGGGGGGGGGGGGGGGAGAAAAGAAAACAAGAGGAAAAAAAAACACTTCCTTTTTTTTTTTTTGCTTAAAGCGGACCTGCATGTAAATGGATTAAAAACAAACAAATAAACAAACAAACAACAACAACAACAACAACAACAACAACCTTAAAGAGCAACTCACGATTGAACTACCCGCGACTGGTCACCCCCGCTGAAGTAGAATCCAGTGAGGGTGCGGATCTGAGAGACCAGGGTCGGGCTTGTAGCGAAGCTGCTGTCCCAGATACTGACGTTCACGTGGACTGCAGCCGCAGCACCATAGCGGTTCACGAGTATGTCCGTGTTGTACTGAATCGAGTCGTTAGGGTCCCCTGAAGCTGACGTCACGATGCCAATTCTTGCCTGACCTTTCCCTCCCTAAGAATGGGGGGAAAAACCGTCGTGAAACAGTGAACTTCGAATAGCACCACCAACGAATCAATTTCGTTTCGTTTCATTCCGTTTCGTTCAGGTTTTGTGCCCTTTTTGTGCGGGTTACAATAATGATAATAATATTAATAATAAGCGCATTAATATAGGCGCCTTATCCCAAATATTTGGCTCAAAGCGCCGCGAGCTAAACCCAACACGCACGCTCACGTGAATCACACGCACTCTCTCGCACACATTACAATCACGTGGTGCAGAGGACCAGCTCAGCAATTTAAGTTTCGGAATTTTAGAATTGCATTTATTTTTTTATTTTTGTGGGCAGAACAGAGGGGTGGGGGGGGGGGGGAGGAAGCCGGAGTAACCAGAGAGAACCCCCGACCGTCGGCCCGAATGAACGGTGCCACATACGAGCAAGAAAAAGTCTTCGCCCCGAGTGGGACTCAAACGAACTGTCCTCTCGCACTGGTGACTGACTCAGTCTTAACCACTAGACCACCGACCGCTCCGGTCGAAGGTAATAATAGTAGTTTGACTTAAACGTGTGCCTCTGTAACTGCTATTGCATCGGAATCAAGATGGCAATGTTGCGGATAGGAATGTCAGCAGTGCCAAAATTCCAGGCTTCAAATTCTTGTGGCAGTACTCAGCCCGGGAAGGAACTCACGTTTGACTGTGATATCGTTGGCGGATGTTCAGTAACGCACCTGCCTGAAAGACGCTCGCGCCACCTATATAAGGCCAGTGCTAATCTGCTAATATAACGTCCAAAGCAACAATAATCACTTGTCTTGTCCTTGTGTCTAAGTTAACTCAGTTGCTATCAAGTGAGTTTGGGTTTGTACACCAGTCGCCTCATGAAAAAAACATTTATATTAATTTTTGCATGGATTTAAATTTGGCTTAGTGAGAGTGCTGCACTTTTTCAAGGAACCGTTAATCTTGCCTGATTTTTGCGTACAGGGCCGGAACCGAAAAAGAGTCAAAAACATGGAATACTCGTTCGCGGAACGAAATGTGTAGTTGCCTCTACCTTCTCCGTACCTTAGTTTAGCAACAGTATCATCTCCCATTGGTTGCAGGGAGCCGCGGTGGCCGAATGGTAGAGCGTTGGACTTCTAATGCTTGGGTCGAGAGTTTGTATCCCGGCTGGAGCCAAATATTGTGCTTGCTTTTTCATCGTTGCCCCGTCTTTGCCATCACCCGTATGTGGCGGAAAAGGACGTTAAACCCCCAAACCCCCACCTCACCCCATTGGTTGCAGAACTCACCGCCAAGTTGACAATGGTGTTCCAGACCTCGGTGTTGGAGATGTTCAGGCCGCCGCCCGCAAGAACCAGACTCTTGCCATGAGAATGAAGACCGGCAGCTATAATCTGGTCAGGTGTTGCTCCCAGCGTCACGTGCATGACCAGCGCAACAAGCACGAACACTTGCACAATCAAACGCATTTTTGAAATCGGCACAGCTGCGTAACGAAGACGACCGATGTGTTCTTGCTGCCGCTGATTATTTTAATTTGCGTTGTGGGGACGTCTTTTTTTTCTTTCTTTTTCTTTGTCTTTTTTTTTTTTTTTGGTAGCTTGGCTTTTCCCTCTGTGTGCCTCGTATGATGAATAGTTTTCAGCTAAAGCAGGCTATTTGCGGTTTCGTCGGATCCCGTTACTGAAACACTTGTTTTGAGTTGTCTGTTCCCACAGCTAGAACCGAAAAGGAGACTTTGGTTGTGTGCCAACTCAGGTCGGTACGTCTATCTTTCCCTAAGTGAACTAAAACGAAGTCATGATTATTACCTGACCTAGATAGTCAAAGCTCGTACGTTTCCACTAAACTGTGACCTTTATGTCTGATGATAAGATAAAAAATGTACTACCAGTAAAATCTGCACAAGCGATTTTATCTGTTTGTTGGAAAGGGGTTTGGGGGAGGGGGGGGGGGGTTGCATAGGAAGTGTGGAAAGGGGGGAGGAAGGGGAGGGGGGGTTTGAAGGGGTGTTGTTTTTAAAACCCGGCGTTTTCCAACTTTAACAGGACTCCATGAGTGTGACAGCATTATTATTTACAAATGTACCAGACATATTTGCTTCCAAAATGTGTGTGTGTGTGTGTGTGTGTGTGTGTGTGTGTGTGTGTGTGTGTGTGTGTGTGTGTGTGTGTGTGTGTGTGTTTTAAATTCTCCTCATTAGTGCTAACCGTCCGACAGTTAAAGATTTCGCAGAAGACAACTTGCACTCGAACAGATCTTGTGAGTGCGCATGTACGCAGATTGTAACTTACGTTGACTTTTGACTGAATATTTTGTTTAGGAGCATTAGCTAGGTACAGGGACACGAAACCAAGCAATGTCGGACACGCACACGGCAAAACACACGGCAAAACCACTACACTACACTACACTACACTACACGTGTGTGTGTGTGTGTGTGTGTGTGTGTGTGTGTGTGTGTGTGTGTGTGTGTGTGTGTGCGCGCGCGCGCGCATGACTGCGTACCTGATTATGTCTGTGTATACCTATGTGTTTCATTCCACTTCAGTATTTGCCAAAGGTTACGTACAAAACTGACGACACCAAACTATCAACAGCCTCTAACATAATAAGTTTATTTTTCACATGCAGTCAATGGAAAGAGTATGATTATCTTGCCAGGAACAAACCCCGTCTGGTTCAAACCATTGCCACCGTTAAATGACAAAAGGGGCTAAATGCTTATCAAATCTAACGGCGCTTAGACCCTTTTATTTAAGATGACGGTAGAAATCCATGTGCCTGCAGACCGAATCAAATACACTTGAAAGCTGAAATCGTAAAAGTTAAAAAAAAAAGAAAAAGCGTGGAAGGTATTTTAGTTTTCCCGTATGGCCACGTACATGTCCTTGTAAGAATGAACGTCCGTGTGAAACCCACTGACTCTTTTCACGTAACCCACAGCTTCTCGTCCAGCGCGTGACATCTCCACCCTGAAGCGAGGGTTTTTCTCGTACGTCGTGCCGTAGGTGGACGTGTCCAGTCGGGCGTCGAAGATGCTGGTGGCCGCGCGAACGAACTCTGGTTTCCTGTTGGGCTGACTGCTCTTTCCGTAGAAGATGTCGTTTGAGGTTAGCGCGTGATCGTAGTTCTCGTTGCCCTTCAGCTCGATCTTGTCCGAGGCGAAAGTGACGTCGTGGTTGTGTAAGTTGTAGACGTCCCCGTGGGTGAGGTACGTCATGTAGACGTCACGGATGGTGAAGTAGCGCTGTGACGTGTCCACGTAGGATGAAGACAGGTCGAAGAATGTCACGCCATTTTCTCCCAGGATCTGCCACACACGACATCGTGGGTGATGAGGGGAAAACAGTTTTTATTATTTTTGTTTGTTTGTTTGAACCAGAAAAGCAGCATGGGCTTCCTGGTGCTTGATTGCTGGACTGTCTGAGCTACCATTGATTGAAAGGAGCTTTGACAGTGCACTGTAGTTCATTTCTTCCAGTGACTTGGCACACTTTTGCAAAAACCTTTCTCACTGCAAGGTGTCTGACCTTGCCCTCTCAGTGTCTGGCTGTCTTTTGCGAGACTGACCTTGACGTGATTTTATTGGTTTTGAATACATGACCTTGTGTTCATATAAATGACCTAGGCTTTTAAAAAAAATGACCTTGACTTTTGAATCAATGACCTTGGCTTTTTGATAAACGACCTTGCAGTTCCAGTGACTGACCTTTCCCTCCGCCTGAGGCGTGTTGGCGTGGGTAACGACAAGCGCAGTATTCTCGCCCACACCGATACCGTACGACACACCACGAGGCTCATGTTTGGTGTCGCTTATCAAGCGGATCATCCGACCTTCACGACCCCGCTCCCTGTCACAGAAACATTTTGCCTGGTCACAGTAACGTGGCTGGGTAACGTTTATTCTTAGGTGACTATACTGACTCCTTCGTAAAGCTGAAATGTTCACCGTGGGAGTATTCAGTAAAATAGTATAGATGTACCTTAAGGCCAAGCGTACGTTGTCGCTAGCGACATAGCATGTGAAGTACAGAGTCGCAAACGACACAGTTCGCGGATTTCAAAAGCTCGGCTAACAAGTCACGTGGTTAAAGACGTGAGTTTCTGACCATCGCTATGACCACCACCACCACCACCACCAACAACAACAGCGACAACAGCCGATGGTGGTCCTGAGAGATTTTTAAGACACACAACATTGAGGTCTGTCCCAGCACAACAAAAACTAGCAACAACAATCATCACTTAACGGGGCTAATGCTATCATTTGTATGCTCACAGATAATTCGTTCTGAGCTGTTTTCGTGGTATCTATCATCACTCCCCTTAGACATCTGTGACAGTGACAGCGTCTGTAATGCTGGCACTGAGCCAACAGAAGCGTGCTCAATGACGCTGCGACTACACTGAGCGTTCCAGAAGTGTAACAACAGTCGTAGAATCTGAATGTTCGGCGGCTCGCGCAAACCGTAAACAACATTGTATCGGGTTAAGAGTTGTACTTTTGCTCAAGATGGAGTTTTTCGAACGTACAACGTACAGACACACTCCTAAGCGAAACTGACTGTTCCAAAACATAAGTTGGCTCAGTAAACATGGAAATAGCCTGTTTAGCGAAAAAGTTCGTACCATTCTTGGCAGTCTTGGAAAACACACACACACACACACACACACACACACACACACACACACACACACACACACACACACACACACACACACCAAAACAACAACAGCAACAACAACTCAAGAGAAAGTTCACGTGTATCGTCTTGGAGAATTTAGATAAGCGCGGCCGTCTGAACATATCTTCGCTTCGACTTCACGCTGTTTGAACACTGCCTCGTCAGTCAGTGTTGTTTTACCTCACTTGATAAAACTCTAAAGGTTTTTCTTGCATCGGTAACGTTCCCAGCAGTTGTTCCGCTGTACGGTGCTAGGGACTTTGGTTGGTCGATACTTTTCCTCCAGTTAAAGTTAAAGATACATCCTGCAGGGTATTTATGCACACAGACCGATTTAAGCTTATAACCGTGACAAGAACACGATGCCATTTAAATGTGTGCAAAATATGGGGCATTATGGGGCTGTCGTTTCAACAGTATGTGCCACAACGTGAGCCTGCTACTTATTTCACTTTCAAGTGACGTGACGCGTTTGTATACTACAGACTAAGGCCAAGTGGTTGTCTCAATGCAACTCCCACGTACTCAAAGGTGATTTTTGCCGCTCACGACCATGGTTTCGGGTCAATGGAACCCTCATCAGGTGAGCATGCGGCGGTACCCACGAAGGCTGCAGCGTCCAACCAGCACTAAAAGGTTGCCCCAGAATAATCTGGTGCGTCTCCAGTACTAGCAGACGTCGCTACCCTAAAGCTCTGCAAGAGGTTTCGGCGGAAAAAAGACTAAATAATGTAGAAGGAGCAACTGCCTAGGTGTAATGTCGTGTATTTATATTTAACATAGAATGGGAACAAAGGTGTCGCTAAAGCCTAAAACATGCGCTCAATCAGGTCAATTTGAAAGTAGGGGAAGTAAGTAAAGCTGAGAGCGCTCCAAGGAGATGTGTGCTTTGTATGCCATTGGACAAGTCCGCCTTGCCCTATATTGGCTACAGGCCACAGTGGAGGGGGGGGGGGACGTCTAACAGATCTAAGGGTATCTCATCATTCATAGGACCCCCATTTTCCTCCCGGTGGGAGGAAAATGGTCGGTACAACCTAGGCCATATGAATTGGTACTTACTTCCCCTACTTTCAAATTGACCTGATTGAGCGCATGTTTTCGGATTTAGCGACGCCTTTGTTCCTATTCTATACATGATATATAAGAGACTCACGCAAAGTGTGTGTCGAGAATGTACCCATCCAACATGGCGAGTCCGCCGTCGGGGTTGTAGGTCAGGTCACAACAGTTGTTGGAGCTGGTCATGGCGCCGTCCTTCAGGGCCTCCCAGCTCCAGCCACCTGCACGTCAGGAAGCGAGACCAAGTCAAGTGATGCATACACGCATGACTCAGGCAGATCTGAGTGCCGTGTTCTCATAATCATGCACAGTCAAGCGTGGCTGACGCCAAAGGGCTTTTTGCTGGGATCATGAGGCTGCCAGGCTCTTTCTTCTCTCTCTCTCTCTCTCCCACAGGCCAACATGTACATATTTACATAATCATGTTATTTTTCATTAACTTCATTCATTTCTATTTCTTGGTTATCTTTGTCATCTATTTTAGCTATTATGCTTATTCGCCGCCTTCCTGTATTTCAGTTTTAATGTCTATAATGTATATAATCCTTAGCTTACTTTTACTCTCGTACTGTAGTCTAGCAACGGCAAGGTTGCAAACTGGCCTTTTGGCCAAAATCTTCTACCGTTGGAAAATAAAGGATTGTCTTTGTCATTGTCATTGTCCCCGGCTCTCTCTCTCTGGGTCGTGAGTTCGATCCCGGCTGGGGCCAAATATTTGTGCTGGCTTTTTCATCGTTGCCCCGTCTTTGATATCACCCTATGTGGTGGAAAAGGACGTTAAACCCCCAAACACCCACCCACCCACCCTCTCTCTCTCTGTGAAAAAATAAACGTTGAAAAAGAAAGGATTCTCTCTCTCTGTGAAAACTTTTCATCAAATGAGTTTTATCCACGCGTCAGAATCGGTCATAATATAGCATGTGAAACCATTGTGGTGACTCGGGTTGGCTCATATGTTGTTCTACTACTATTATTATTATTACTACTACGTACAAGTGTACCGCGTACCAAACACATGACATTACCGAGCAGACGACGTTATTTGGTAGCGGGCTGAACACCAGCTAGACAGCTCTGATTGGTGGGTATTTTTTTAACGACTTGGCCGTATCGACGTGTAGTACAGGCGTGGAAACTTTAGGTCAAAGAAAGTCAAAATTCTCTACTATTACAAGCCGCAAAGTCACGAAAACGGTCGCAATGGTCAGAAAAAAAAACAACGAAAAAAAAAACCCCATCTCTTCATTTGGCAAACAACCTCAGAGGTTTGTAAGCGGTACGGCCCCATCTCCCCCCCCCCCACTTCCTCCCCTAAGAAGTCATTACGAACCTAGAGGCTTTAAGATGTTACGTGGGTGTGCCGAGGGAGACAAGAGGTTGGGAAACAAGACAATTGATGAAGAGAAATGCCGTGGTTACCTGTGACCATAACAGACGTGGTGTGACACGCGGCGCCTGCACTGGACCCAGCAATGACCGCTCCCGCCTCAAACTGTTCTCTGATGGCCGCAAGAACTGGGGTGTCCACGTGACCGTCCAGGTACATGCTGCACGTGCAACATAGAGTATCTCATGTTTGGGGTGATATTGCACGTGGGAGGCTTAAAGAACACACAAACATATACAGGCATTTTGAGGCCTCGTGCACTTGTGTTCTTTGACCTGTAGAGTTCCTACATGGTCTGTTTTTTCTTCCCGTAGTACTAGTGGGGAGCCGGGGTGGTCGAATGGTAGAGCGTTGGACTTCCAATGCTCTGGTCGTGAGTTCGATCCCGGCTGGGGCCAAATATTGTGCTGGCTTTTTCATCGTTGCCCCGTCTTTGATATCACCCTATGTGGTGGAAAAGGACGTTAAACCCCTAAACACCCACCCACCCACTCCGTAGTACTAGTAGCGTACGGAAACTGCACTGTAAACTACTCACGACTGGATGACTCTAGACTGGTCGCCCCCGCCGAAGTAGAAGCCGGTCATCGTGCGGACCAGATCGGCAAGCGCCGGGTTGTTGGCCACGCTGGGGTCCCAGATGCTGACGTTGATGTGGATGACGTCAGCAGCGCCGTAGCGCTCCATCAGAATCTCGCGCCCGTTGTACTGGAACGAGTCGTTGGGGTCGGCTGATGCTGACGTCACCACCCCAATCCGCGCCTGTCCTGGACCGCCCTATGGTGTCACAGAATGGTGCGAGGGGTTTTGCAGTGAGCAGCGTTGGTATTATTAAACATACAAGATATGCAGGTCTTTTATGCTCACAGACGGACCTAGGCTTATATCGGTGACAAGAACATGAGACTATTTAGCTGTGCGCTAAATCT